>CAEFZX010019611.1:0-55219 GCA_903066825.1 Alfaro cultratus | reverse complement strand
ATTCTGTGAAGCCCTGAGAAGTTTGTTAGAGAACATTAATGAATAACCAGCATCAAGAAGACCATCCATCCATCCATCTTTTTCTTCAAAATTTTTTTGTTTGTCCCACATACATATGTTTGCCTGTGCCATACATATTGTAATATGTTATTATACGTCATAGTAACATATTATTGTGAGAAATGTTACTATGACATATGTCATAGTAAAAAAAAATATAAAAATTTTAAGCCAAATATTAGAAATTGGAAATTGGTGTTTGGAAAAGAGGGATCTGTGGCAACTTTGTAATGTGAGACTTTGTGCTACCCATTGCCTGTGTGGGATCTAGTATTCATAGGTATTACATTGGTTCTCAAGCTATTGTTCAAGTTTTGTAAGAAAACAAATTGACAAATACAAACTGATGTGTTTGAAGCTGTCTGCTTGCAGTCAAATCACCCAAGATGCTTTAACTTGTACAGTTAAATAAATTAACATATTAGCCTTAGGATAATTAAAAATCAGTTCATTTAAGGTAGCCACAATCTGATGGCTGTTTCGCCTATATTTCTCTGACACAGTATATGATTGGTTCCTCCTCTTATAAAACCCTCCCCCCTCGGCAGCTCCCATCCTCTCTCCCAGTGGCTCAATGGACGACAGCAGTCCCACATCCTCCAATTCTGAGCCCCCCAGCCCAGAGAGAGTGGGGACAGGGGGAGAGACTGGCAAGCAGCGGCGGCGGAAGAAGAAGAGGAAGGGCAGCGATGAGGTCTACGACTTCTTGGATGAGCGGGAGAATAACACTGGCCGATCAGACAAGCACAGGATGCAGGAAGAAGAGGACGACAGAGATGAGGAGGAGAACTGGGAGCGGGAAATCAGAGAGAGTGGAGGAGGGGGTAGGGTAAAAGGCAGGAAGACCAAGAGTCGGGCAAGACTTCCAGAGGAGTGGGGCGCACCCCAGCAACCTGTCTCCCCCACACCGGCTACCGTTGCCCCGAGGTTTCCCCTTGACACAGCCCCTGAACAAATACCTACAAGTTTCACTAACTGCTCCCATGTTAGCCTTGTAAAAGATCCATCTCCACGTGCCTATGAACCCATGTGTGTAGTAGATTACCCTCTGTCTAATAAGGATGGGCCAAAGCCAAATGAAGAAAAAGTCTCAACCAGTAAGCCTGAGGCTGACAGTAGTTTTACCACTAATACTGCCACTAAAAGTGGGGATGTTTGTGAAAGTCTAGCGCTACTGACAGGGGACAATCTGAGCCCAGTCTCCCAGACCTTCTCTTTCCTCGATTCAGTCCTCCAGACTCCTCCAGGCTCTACCCCTGATTCTCAGACCACTACCCCCATCACCAACACCCCCTCTGTTGCCACTGCTTCTCTAACTAGGTCCATTCCTATGGAAACTGCCATGCCTGCTTCGCAACCTCCCTCTGCTTTCAACCCTTCAAAAAGCACTCCAGACCCTGCTTTGACTCCTTCCACCAACCCACCACCCCCAGCTCCTGCAACCGTTGCATCAACCCTCAATGTCAATGCTGAGCCTTTTATCCCCTCAGGCACACTCATGTCCTCCACTGCTGCTTCTGCTGTTAGTACAGCAACAGCAGCGTTACCAGGTACTCCTGCTCCCATGACCACCACCTCTGCCAGCCCGCTTTGTTCCTCCTCCGCTCTCTTTAAAAATGAAGCCACCCCCTCCTCATCATCAGACACTCCCCAAAAAGGTGTAGGCATGCCACTTAGTTCACCCAATCTTTCTTCCTCCATCACCCGAGCAGCCCCTCCCTCCTTCCTTGCACACTCAGAGCACCAGGAGTCCTCGTCGACACAGCTCCCCCTTCTGGAAGGTTGGTGAACTACAGGAAAGATAAGAATGACCTTTGGGACTGATTTTAACAGAAGTGTTTATAATTATGCTAGGATAGCCGAAAGCAGTACTGTTTGTCTTTTCGTATGCATGGCTCTGTTTGTGGATTGAGCACCAGGCCTGTTTGGTGGTTGATCCTTTCCTCTTTGGATGTGTAATAGCCAGGGCCCGACAAATTGATCTTCTTGTATTAGTTTTCAATATATTCTTATTATTTAGAAAGAAAAAAATGTTCAGTACACTTTTGGAAAGTGAAAATCGGACAGATATTGGAGTCCTGACACGACTTCTCCATACTGCTGGCATGCGTATGGGACAAATGTTTATGTTACAATATTTTTAGTAGTCGGGCCCTCAATAACCAACCCATAAGGGCGTAAACTGTCTTATTTGATGTTCCTCAGCCTGCTTATGTGTATAAGTTTACATGATCATAACAAGTGTATTACCTGACCCGCTGCTTCAGATAGCTGCTCTGCTTGTTCATGTGTCCACTGTTTCATCTGATTATCATCTGCCTGTCTAACCCCTCTGCCATTTCCTTTTTGTCGATAGACGCAAATACCTAATCTAAGTTCATGCATGGCAAAGTCAATTTGCTGTTGCCGTTTTTTAGTGTTCTGAACACTTAGATCTTAACTTATTTAGTGACAAATTGGTGCTGTAATAGAGCATTAATATACCTTTATTGCCTTGCAAAAGTATTCATACTCCATGAACCTTTCCACATAATGTCACACTACAACAACAAAATTCAGTGCATTTTATTGGGACCAATTCAAAGTTTCCGATGACTGTGAAGTGGAAGGAAAATGATACATGGTTCTCAACATTATATAAAGAAAGAAAGAATTAAATGCACGCATTTTTCTCTCGCATCCAAGCTGCGTGGTGCTTTTTAATGGTCTGTCAAATCCCAATAAAATGGGTATGAATAACTTTGCATAGCTCCATATAACTATTTATTAATCAACATAAACAGAGTATAATTTGGGAAAGTACAACTTACACAATGTTTTACTAGTTTTTAGGCAGTTTTACTACAGACATATCTTTTTTTTTTTATGTTATTTTACAACCGATGATGAAGAAAGAGGGGCACAGTAATATTCACCTGTATGTAGGAGACTAGTGCATTGTTTTTTTAACTTGATGTGTGACCAGTCAGCTCAGCTTTTATGTTAAAGTGTTAAACATTTTCTTTATTTGCAGTCAGTTTATAGATTACATAAAATTAAGCTTATATGTGATTTTATCAGAATCATCAAAAAAATTTTGCTTAAGGTTTTCTGCTCTTGTTGCTGTCATAGAATGGTGCAGCTCTCACAAATCTACCATCCACAAGCAAAAGAAAAACCCTAAGATGATTATATTCCATTGTGCAGTTATGTAGTTTGCACCTGAGCATTCAAACTGAATCCAAGTATTGTACAGGAAAAATGATTATTGAATGCAGTTTTCTTACTTCTGTAAAAAGTTAAACCTAACCACAGTTCATCTAGTTAAATGCACATTTAATCTTGATTCTCATCTTCTTCACTGACATGTTATCAGACGTGTTTAAGGTTAAATAGTTACAAATCTCTTAAAGCTGCAGTATGCAACTTTTATTAAAAAAAAATGTATACTGTGATGATTAGTATTTTGTGTAGTAGAATATGAGACTGATAATCTGAGGGAAAAAATCCAGCTCCTCTGCCTCCTCCTACTACTTTCTGCAGAAATACACCGATCAGTCAGAAACAAGCAATCAGTCAGGAGAGGGGTCAATCACCCTCGTTTATGTGCTGCTCACACCTCCTCCTTCCTATCTAGCTTCACTACATCTCTATCCCCTCAACAGAGCCAGCCATGAATACTCAAGCTAGTTGATGATGGTGGATAGGCAGTCTTCCTGTAATGGCAAGTTGTTTCTCTGCCATTAGCACCTAGAGCATCATGTACAGCAGCTTGATTGACAGAATTAAGACCCTCCTCTTGGCTCGGATTGGTTGTTTTTGACGTTGTATTTCTGCAGATGGCAATAGGAGCACTGGGGAAAAGTGGAGGAGCTTGATTTATTTCATGCAATATTGTCACGTTATAGTGACAGTTAACAAATATGTTAAAAACATTGTTTTATTAAAATTACATACTGCGGTTTTAACTTGTAGTAAAACTTTAACTTCAAGACGTTTTATTACGTACTCCTACAGCTGCCATATGTTGTGGTAGAAGCCTAACACCAGTTCATTCTTAAACGTGACAGTGTTTTGTTTGATACAGTCAGGTTCATTCTGGGAGGACTAAAAATGTTTATTTTTTCTTTCTGTCTGCCCTCCCCACTCCCTTCTGTTTTCTTTTCCTTGTGACGCCGCCAACTACTTGCTTTCCATCTGCAGGTAAGATGAGAGTTTGTCTGCAAATTTGAATATTGAAATTGAGCCAGAGAACCGTAACGTTTCAAAGTACTGTAAAAATGTAACTGTTTTTGAAAACAGGGGTACTCAAAAATTTAATAGTGAAACGCAGTGTTTTTGACTTAATGGTTTTGGAAAACCTCAATTTTAAAATTATTTTCTTGTTGTTCACAAGACTATTTTCTCATGCATGGTTAGTTTTACGTTACTGAGTATTTCAAGCACAGAACTCCTATTAATGGATGTGATCCCATTGTTTATTATACTCATTGACATTAATATTAATTAAAATTACATTCCCTCTAATGCTTTTTAAAACAATATGAGACATTATCTGAATGTTTTAAGCTGTCTGGTGTGATTGTTGAAGGACTGAAATACTGTTTATCTAGAAAATGGAAGATGATATCTGTTCACTTTTAACACTTGAGGTTTGTAGTCTTGCATATGATTAAAATGAAAATGTGTTTTAACTGAAGACATCAACTTTTTTCTCATAATCCTACCTATAAATAAGGTAGGATTATGTTTAGGCCTAATCTTACCTAAACATCTATTGAAACGGTTAAAAAAACCAATCAAACTAGGAATCGAGATGTAACTAGAGTGATTGGTGTTTTTCTTACTGACCATCTCATCTGAAAATCAGTGAAAAAACTTGTTTGAATATTCAATTTTTATGCTCCCTCTCCATCAGTTGACTCTATTTATACACCTTTATCCCTTCCTTTTCACTCAACTACATAATTGATGTGCACGACTGCTTTACTCATGACATGAAAAAGTGACTCAAGTGTTTTTCTCATGCAAAAGTGTGTATGCTGCTTTGCAGGAGAAAACGTAATGGTCCTCTCTGCTGAGTAGTCTCTATTCGGCTGTATATTGTCCTTGCATGTGTGTGGAAGGGCAACCTTGTTTTTCTGTACATTGTTTTGTCCCTGCAAGCCAGTCAGAGAGATTGAGATTAAGTGAAATGCATAAGATGGAACTCCACAGGGGACCAATGTGCGCTGTGGTTGGGTGTGTAAAGTAGCATACAGATCCTTACAGTGCGGTGAGTGTAAGCTGTAAAGCACGGAGGGAGGTTGTTGTTGACGCTCAGCCCTGCTCGGTGACTCCATCTGGTGTTGGCCGGTGGAACTGCAGCTGTGGCTGTTCTCTGATGAAGATAAATGGCTTGAGATTCTCAACAAATTGACCCACAAGAAATATTCCAGATGTTTTGCCCTTGAATGGCTGACGGATACAAATGCTACATCAGGAAACTGAGGTTTCTGTTCAGAAAAACAACTTTGGTTTCACTCAAGATTGTGCTTTTGATTTCAAAGGTACAGTGAATAAAAATAAATAAATCCCCTTCTACTGTGTGATGAGGTGCTGATTTTCTTAAGTCATTGTTTTAGATTTAATAAACAATTTGGAATTGATTGTCTGGAAAAATATCAAGCACTGTACTTCAGCAGAAATGCCATAATCAGAAAAGTAATCTTTCAGCAGAATGTTCTAGATAAAAATGTAAGCTTATTTTAATCAATTCTAATATTTTTCTGAACTGAGCACCTTCAGCTCAGACAGCTGCATCCTAGGCATCCTTCCTCCCAGCAGCTGCTAGTTTTATATTTTCTACTTTTGTTTATACAGGATTAATCACTAGAAAATAAACTTGCATTTTCAAGAAAGACCTGTTACTACATTCTTCATAACCATCATTGCTCCAAACAAAATCATTAAAGTTTACATACTTGCTGATATTAGCAGTTTTTATTCACTTCCAATAACATTCCTGCTGTTTTTTTCACCTGTAAGTAGTCTGTTTTTTTAACACAAAAACACATTTGTACATTTCTTTCTTTAAATTACTCATTTGCACTTTTCTATTCACCTGAGTATGCTACGGTGTTTTTCTTATTTTGTAAATTTCCCCTTACTGTACTGTCTCTTATTCTTATTTTTATATCTTTTATCGTTGTGCGAATATGCATGATTTCTCCTTGTCTTTAACTTGATGCTGGTACACTTGAATTTCCCGTGTGGGACAATGAATCTATTTCTTCTAATTCTATTCATCTTTTCATGTCTTGCTTATACTGATTTTACTCAGGCAAAGTATTTGAGGTGATAAGCTAATGCTAACTTGTTTACTAGCTTTTTATATGACTTGTTGATAGATCCAATTAGCCATATGACAGAACGATAGAATTTACAGAAAACAAATTCTGTCTTATATTATAAAACTGTAAAATTAGAGACAGAACATCAACAGCACTTACTAGGAGAAGAGTTTAATCAGGTACTCTGATATTCATTGTTTGAAAAAGCATCAGTCAGGATACAGATCAGTTACTTTGAGTTTGATTTTACATCATTATTTGAATAATATTATATATTCCAAAACAAGACTCTTAGCAGAACTAGTTTGTATGTCACTTCATATTTTAGTCTTAGAGACAGAATTGCAAATAGTTCATCATTGCATCTATCATGGCATTTTATAGATGTAGAAGACGTATCTAGATACCTTTAGGTCATATTTCTGATCTCAGGAGTTGCTGCAGAAGAGTAACTATTTGGGAAATTGTTTTACTTACTATAGTAAAACAAAATCTAAGCAGGTTATTTAAAGTAAAATGATATATCCAGTCAAGTAACTGATGAGTTGTTGGGTGTTTTAGTAATATTCCTGCACGTAATGCATTTTAAAATACCATAATGTATTATAAAAAAGATTTGTTGTTGCTCTCTAAAATTCAGTCAACATTCAAGTTGGGTTTTATCACTTTGACATTGTAAATTCTGCTACAAGCAATCAGTCTTTGTTATTCTGTTTTCTTATAGAGACCACATTAATTCCTCTACAGCTGGAACTGTGCCGCAGTGAGATTTTAGGGGTGGATTATTTTTGCTTCTTGTCCTCCTTTTCTCTCTCTATCTTGTTACCTCCCTTTTTTCTACCTGTTTCTTTTTCTGTCTGTGCCTCATAACCCTCCCCCCCCATGCTGATGCAATTACAATTTTCCAACTAAGTTTAATCTGCTGTTTCTTCAACATCAGGCTTCTGTTCCTTGATTCCCGTCCTGTCTTCCTTATCTCCTGTGTGGACCAAGCTGCCTTTCTTACTCTTCCTTTTTTGCCCGGAGTATCGTCTCCTTCCCATCCCTCCATCCCCCTCCGTGTCTTTGCCCTTTATGTCTCCTCCATCCACCTCACGTCTTCCCCTCTCCCGCTCAGACTCCCTGTGTCGCTGCAGTACTGTAATAATCACCGCATCGACGAATTGGGTTTAGATGTCGGGTAGGGGTGCAGGGAGGGTGGTGGTGGTGGGGGGGGGGGTTGTTGGGTTGTTGGTGGACTAGGAGGGCGTTGTCAGGGAGACATGGGAGGCGGTTGCCGTGGAAACAACGAGACTCTGCAAGTGAGGGTTGGGGAGGCAGGGGGGTGGTCGAGAGGGGTTGGACTGGGTGTGACAGGCAGCGAGCTCGGAGACTAAAAATAGACTCACTCTGACAAGATCCTCCCCCCTCCCACCCACAGTCTTGCTCACTCCTTCGCTCTGCCCAGCACCATGGGCAACCAGCTGTAGTGTCTCGTTTTTCTGTTTTCGTCCTTAGCCAGTCGATGCAATGCAATCCGTGACCTTCAAAGACGGGACTTTTTCTATTTGTTTTTACCGCAAATACACACCACCTGAAGAGTAATTATTTGAGTGTGATGCATTTATTAGCTCTCTTTTTCTCTTAGTGTTTCTGGTATGTAATTTGTTGCTCAAAGTTTTAGAAGAAATCGACAATCGCTCGAGTTGTCAGAGATATTTTGTGTTGCTCAGTTGGTCAGATGTAGCAGTAAATTGTTGCCCAAAATATTGGGCAACAATTAATAGTAACATCAGCTAATTCTCTTAATGTGTCTCTAACACATCATCCTGTAAGATGAACTCCTGCAGAAGTGTTATTCATAACAAGAACAAATCTAACACGTGAAAGAGGCACAGTCAGTGTGGTTGTGTTGGTGCATGAACTGACTAATTAAAGTTAGCGGAGGGGTCCTAGCACACATGGCTAACATGCATGACTAGCACGGCGCTGCAGACGGGCTATGCGTGTGTTAATAATGAGCTAATCTTATCTGTCAGCTGTGCTTCCAGCTCTGTGATGCTCTGTTTAATGGGGCCACAGTGCTGATTTGAGCCATAGCATTTAACATTGTTGCTGTTATAATCTCTATGGCAATGTTACCTTTTAGCTATAGCTAGCATAGCATCTCTTGTTAGGATGTAGCATGCTAACACATGCTTTAAGACATTAGCATTTTATATGTAAGGTCATTTCAAGGTTGAGTCATTTTTTGTTGTGATTTATTCAGCTTTTGTTGGGATGTTATGTAATGGAACGGACAACACATTTGACCTTGACTGGCAGAAAAGACAGAAGATGTGTATTTGAAAAACAAGCCTTAAATGTCAACTTTGTAGTCTTGGGATTGATAAAGACAACATTTACAGTGTTTACATAAATTTTAAATGTAAATTTTTTTGTCTCTCTTTGTGGACATTTCCACAATCTTTTGAAAGAATTTGCTTGACTTTCAGCACTGAGGTTGATTAATAGTATGTAACGATCTGTCCATTTTAGCCGTAGCCTCATAATATTGAACTAGTCTCTCCAACTGAACGTTTGGCTGAATGACTTTCAAATATTTCAGAAAAAAAATAAATAAACCTACATCGAACATATTATCCTCTTGTCTTGACCTGAACCTACAGCAGGGCAGTAGGCTAGATATTGCCTAGATTTGAGAACTGAATTTGACTTTCCTCTTAAAAGAGCTTAGACATAACTTGAACCTGGTTTAAAAAAATAATAATACTTGTGAACATTTCTGGAGTCAACTAGCCCAAATGAGGTTGATGGAAATAGGGTGCAATATAAAACCTGAACATGAAGTTAAAGCGTACATGACATTTGAATTTGTTTCCACAATTAATCAGTGAAGAGAAATAAACTGAAAACAGTGGTTAAGTACTTGGGCTTCAACTGTTCACAGGTACAAAAATAAACTAACAATATGATTCTTGCTTACATATAACGCTGGCATAATTTGTTGGCTGAAAAGCTGGTAACAGACAACTTTAAATTATGCCACTATTGCTTTTAACAATAAAGCTTAATGCTTTTGAAGCAAGAATTTTTTTTTGGTACAAAGGTGTTGCACCTTTTCTCTGTATGCAGCTGCAGTGAAACATGGAGCCATTTTTACATGCGCATCTCTCCATTAATGTGGTGGCACCTAACTGTGTCAATATCATGTCCTAATTAGCCCCCAGCTCCCCGCCCTGGATCTTTTCTGACCCAGTCAGATCCATCCTCGTAACAAACACACATCCCTTCTAATTCCTCATTAGGTTGGACTTCTTAAAATGTTATCAGATGCTCTTAGAAAATTATCTATTATTGTTTTTTGTTTTGTTTTTATTTTTGTAAATTGTTATCCAGTGTTTCCAGTTTTAGTGGCATGTCTATATGAAGCATTTGGAAAATCTGCAAAAAAGCAACTTCAGTCTTAGTGATTGGATATAATGCTTTTAACAGATAGAAGAAACCACTGCTGTTAATCATGTCAGAAAAGGGCTCTAAATCAGCAGGAGTATACATTAAAGGTCACTGTCAGGGGCTTCAGGCCTGTCAGTTTTGCATGTACCCACTTACATTTCAGCACAAATCCAGTTTGATCTGTTATTACTTCAAAAGTTTTACAGTATTTTACACTTGACATGATTAAATGGTAACCAGTTCTTTGTGTCTTTTAAATTTTATACTAGATTGCCTCCTCTTAAAATAAAAACATCCTTGGCTCTAAGATTTAGAGCTTTTGCTTCTTAACCACCTAATCCCTTTGAATGTTCACACCAGCAGCCTCTGATCCGGACCCGGCGGTTTTAACCTGCTAAATATCCATCCTGTCCCGTATTATGACAGGATGGAACTAAGCAACCCTCTAATGTCTTCCTCTTCCTGTCCGTGGCTCACTGTCCCTCTGTGATTACAGTGGGCAAATTGTTTATGGATGATTATGTAATGAGATTCATTCATTGTCAGTCATGCTCGACGAGCTGCTGCTCCTGGTGTTTCTGCTCAGTCCTGGGTGAATCGAGGGGAAAAAGTGGGAATGCTGCGAGGCGCAGGAGAGAGATGATCGTGGAGTTTAAAAAGCCTTTTCTTTTATTGGGAAAAAAATCTTTTCAAGAGTATACTTATATGTGACTTCTTCTGACTTTACTCTTGATCTTTTAACTTTTGCTTAAATGTCCCCTGGCAAAAGTATACATCCCCCTAACTTTTTATTTATTTTTCTTCATGCTATTAATAGAAACTTTGATTTATATTATTAGACTTTATGGAATAGACCAAGGTTGTACATATGTCAAGTGGGAAGAAAATGATGCAGAGTTTGCAAAATCTTTTTTTGCACATGAATATCTGAAGAGTGTTTTATGCATTTGCTTTTAAGAAACAAGTGTGGAACTACAGCTACAAGGTTTAGGAATTGTGTCTAAATCAGCCTTGCATGAAGACTAAGTGTTTTTTCCCATTCTTCTTTGTGAGAAAACTCAGCTGAAACTCAACAGCAATTTCAGAACATTAATTTAGATTTTGACTGGGCCGTTTTCCACATGGATCTGCAGCTCCTCCCAATTTACCACAAACTTCTTTGCTGCAAAGATAATGAAGAAGATCGTGGCTCAACTTGAAAAAGTTGTGTAATTGTCAGCAGAATAAAAGTGAAACAGACTTCACCCAACCTTATTTTCAGATGCAGAAAAAAAGATTTCTAGCTATCGTTGGAAATGTGTTTGAACAAAATATGTTGTGAACAATGGTGTTATAATGTATTCTCTGATAAATACTCACTTATGGATCTTCACTGAGAAAACATTAAAATATCAACACAAAGCTTAGCAGTTTTTTTGTTTTTTGTTTTTCCATGAAGTTCACATCTCTGTTTCAAACTATTGGTGGTAATACCTTTGATGCTAAGGATTTTAAATAGTAATTTATCTTTTTTCCCACCATACCGTTATGTACTCTAGAGCTGTAAATGTTTCAGCTGGATTTTTATTTTTTATTATTATTTTTACTCTTAAACTGGCATTAAATCTTGGCAACAGTATTAAAGCAAAGGACAGGACTAACACAGGACCAGCTATATTTATAACTGTTTCTGGAACAATAAGAGACATTACTCTTCATTAATTATCTTATAAATCTACACTAAGACCTTGATATCAAGTGTAAATAGAAGACACTTTGGGTCTTTACAATCTTCTAACAAGTTCAGTTTTCTTTAAAACAGCTGAGATCCCCTTGTGGTATTTTTGGGAGCAACCAAAAGAAAATATGGTTTATTTTGTGAAAGAAGATGTTAACTTCCTTGTGGTTGTACGGCTCTAAGCCTCTTGAGCTGCGCTGACCACAGCCTCTTCATGATGCGTGTGCTGCACGGCTTTGAAACCTCAGTAAAATTTCTTGACTGTACCTGGATTTTTCAATTTGCACTTCCTCTGTGTATAATAATATCTAAATACAAAACCTCCTGATGTTAGCCCCACTCACACACACACACACACACACACACACACACACCCACACACACACACACACACACACACACACACACGATTCGTGTGTGCTAAGAACTGAAAGTGTGTGCGATACGGAAAGAAAAGGGTGGAAGAGGAGACGGTTTGCTATCAGAGGCTCGTTAATCCTGCTTGAAAAGTTGGATTATAAATCCTGAGCAGAGTTCGTGAGATTATTAAACATAATTTAAAAACATTTAAAACACATTTAAACATGGAGGTTTGTTAGTAGGAATCTGTCTAATTTAAAAAGGTGGAAATTGTCAGATTTTTTTATTTATGTGCTGAGTTGTAACATGGAATCCTCATATAAGTTTCATATCTGCATATGGCCTTAATTTTTTACCATTACGCAACCAAATACATAAACAGTAAAATTGCTAAGATGTGAAAGTTTCTTAAATCAGTTGAACTTGCTCCCAGTATCTCCCACTGCAGATGTTGACCCAAATCTGTGTTCAAAAAAAGCTACAAAGTTTCCTTTCTGCTCATTTGGTGTCAGAGGATAAAACTGTAGTTTGTCATATTTAGAACATTTCAGTCATAAACCACCAGGACGAATGCAAATATAATTTTTCATCCCATTAATGAAGAAACATGACACTCTTTGTAGGCTGGCAGTTTGTAGATGAACTTTGCTGCATAAACCTTTGTCGAAGATCCTGTTTTTAGTTTCTGCTATTTATTCATTTAGAGTAAGACTGTTTGATGGTTGGATCATTAAGAGCATGTATTTAAACACTTTGCTCTAAAAAACCCTACTTATTTCAAAGTTGAGAGGTTTAAAACTTTATAATTTTATAAAAACAAAAAGAGTCTGATGCAAATGACTAACCAGTTACGGCTAAATTGTGAAATCCAACATAATAATGTAGACTTTTTAATAGCAGCTAAAATGCTTTGTTATTATCTTTTGCTTGACAATAACTTTGTCTTGGATATTCCTTTTGCATCTTCCCATTTTGCAAAAGTTTTTGTTTGATTTTTTATTTATTTATTTTTTCACTTTAACATGTGGTGTTTTTTGGCAAAACCAAAATCCCATTTTAATGAGTCTATGCAGGGCTGGAACCCAATATTGTGTTCGGTTTTTCAGATCTCTGGAGCTGTGCTTTATGAATGTCAGTGAGCATCAACAAAATGAGTCACAAGAACATCATTTTAAAATTCAGACACTTCTCTAATTGTACTGCCTCTGAGGCGTTTTGAATCCTTTATTATTGCTATAAGGCTCTGTTACAAGGTTGTACGTTCGATTCCAGCTTTATTCTGCCACAAGTCGATGTGCCCCTGTACAAACTTTGAGCGGTCAGTATGACTGGAAAAGCTCAATATAAGTTCAGTCCATTTACTAAGTCAGGACTCTGTTTACAAGTTTTCAATCACTCAGTTGAATATCTAAACTAGTCCAGGTTTTCCAGTTTTTCTCGTTAGTCCAGTTATCAAAGAATAGCTAACACAATTCTTACTTTTAATCAGTACACATAAATAAGGCATTTTGAAAAGTGACATTTGATTTTATTTTTTCTTTCATCGCGTGACAATTTTACTGTTGGCAGAAGGATAAAAGCAAGTACTACAATTTGAATGACTTTATCGAGGGATAATTTGTTGAGGTTAGATGAGTGACTGACTCCTCCAAAACAGAGGCATGTAGACCTTACCTGATCTGTAGCTGTCATGATCATGATCATGATCATGATCTGAAGCAAGAACAGTGGTAAGCCTATTATAGAGGAATAGATCTTTGCCCAAACCCAAATATTTTCTATACTTCTTTAGGTCATTTTGCAAAGAAGGCCCCAAAATGCCACTTACTACTCCAAGACGTGACATCTAGCTCCATCACATCTTGAAGCGAGATGCCACAGCACATTTCCAGGCATCTGGTGAAGTCCATCCCTCAGTGGCTCAAAGTGGTTGTGGCAAAAAAATATATATATATACAGTATATCTATGCTGTTGTTCATAGATTAATGCCTGATCTGTGAGTATTTTACATTTTTATCCAAATGGGATAAACTTCTTTAGGAGTCAACAAAATGAGTCACAAGAAGATTTTTTTATTCTTGCCTGAGTCAGTCAGTCAGTCAATCAGTCAGTCAGGATGATAACAGTCTTCAGTTATGTCTTTCTAATCTCTCCTTGTGTCTCTCACTATGAATCAACATGTGAACAGTGGCTGTCACAAAGCAGCAGAGCAGCTGTGACAACCACAGATCAGTTGGTGTGTGCTTCTGTTTTTGCCAATAGCATTGTGCGTGCGTTTGTGAGTGTAACTGTACACGCTTGTCTCTTAGTTTGTGTCCGCCTGAGCACGTTTGTCACCAGGGGCTGGATGCTGAAATTTAGCTCCAGCGAATGAGGGAATATTCGGGGTGGTCATGTGACTTTGTGATGTCAAAAAGAGAGAGAGAGAAAGAGAAAGAGAGAGTAAGGTGCAATTTAGCCCCACAGCTGATCTGTGCAGCGCTCAGAGAGAAGCTGAGACAACCAGACACAAACACACACACACGCGCACACTTTCGCTTTTTCACTGCCATGCACTTCTTTCCTTTTGCTTGTAAGCTCACATGCACTTTACATGCCTGACATCCATGCAGTTACACAGACAAACAACTGCAAGGAATTACTCTAAATTAGACAGGGGAGCATTTCTTTTCTCTACTTCTCAAGATCACAACTGTTTGGTAAGTGAAGACTCTGCCTCCTGGACAGCAGTAATAGGACACTTGAAGCAGAAGAAAGCAACTAAGGACACAGGAAGAGGAATCAAAAAGGACAACCATAACTAAGGTAGCGGAAAAAGGCTGACAAGCAAACAGGTTGGAGAGAAGATTAACGGAGGAAGACCCACTGCAGTGCATGAGAATGTCTTTCCTTTCTGGCTCACCCTGGCAGCAGCCTGGCATCATTAATGGAAACAGTGGGTATGGACAACCTTCCAGCGGGTATCAGCAGCAGCATCAACAACAGCAACACAAACCTCCCGGTACTCTCCCCAGCGCCAGCATCCCTGCCGTGATGGCCTCTTCTCCACTGTCGCCCTCCAGTCCAGCTGCTCCCCACCACGGTGACTGGCATTGTCAAGGCCAGATGGCACCAGGAGGAGCCACTGCCACAGCACAGACAGGATCCAGAATAGCTTTGATGGAAGATGAGGGGAAATTAGGCCGAGGCAGCACTGAGGGGAATTCATCAGGGATGATGGCGTCAGGAACCCCGAGCTTCACCACACCGTTGTTGAACATAGAGGATGACTGGTCTAGACCAGAAAGGCAAAAGGAAGATGGACTTAAGGTGGGAGTGGCTGGGGGTGTATTAGGGAGCGCAGGACAGAGCCCCAGCAGCCCCCTGTCGTCACACTCCTCCCCAACTTCAACATCACCTTCCCCTTCTCTCTCACCAGGGAGAGTCTTTTCGAAATCTGCCATTGATCCTAAGCCTTTTGGACAGAGCGATCTCCAGCAAAATATGGAAGGTTTTTACCTTCAGGGATCACAAAAAGCTGTCCAAGGACACATCTTCTCACCTGTCTTAGAACATCAGGAAAAAATACCATTAAATCCATCCATCACCAGAAATACAGTTTCACTTGAAGTAAAAAAAGAGGACGAGAGGATAACAACTGGAAGCCTGTTGAAAACTCTGAAGGAAGATTCTAATGCAAGTAAGCCTGGAAATCAAATACTCAAGCCATACTTTGGAAAGTCAGATACAGGTGTACCTACTCCTTCTGTGTCTGAGCTAACAGGTAGCAAAGCTGGCACCGCATTGCCCACAGGACATGCACCTGCATCTCTGTCTCCACCCAACAGAGCTGCTGGTAATGCAGGGCTGAGTGTTGTAGGAGGGTACAGGTCAGACAGAGAAAACTTAAGCCATACTGAAACGGGAGCAGCAACATGTGTTCCACCAAAAAGCAATGTATCCGAGAAGAGAGTTGTAAGTCCGGGTCCGGAACAGGCTTTAAATCACCATGAGGATACAACAAACAGAGAAACCAAAACAACAAGAGGTAATGATATCCCTCAGCGAACTGCAGTGAGACGTGCAATGTCTGACTGTTCACATCTGTCTGTTCCCATGGTAATGGCCGGGGCATACCCTACTGGTATGGCCATCACACAAGCGATGGCACCCAGCTCGCCAGATTTCATCTCAATGGGAACACCCTGCCATCCCAGACCCTCTTACCCTCATGTAGCTGTCCGTCGATCTCTCACGGTTACAGACGGTTCTGAAGGCTCTGCTTCAATGGCAACAATGATCTCAACTCCTTTAATGATGTCACCTGTGGTGCCATCTTCTCCTCCCCCTAAGAGATATCATGGGAGCTGTGAAACCAATGTTCTACTTCCTGTTCCAACTCCTGTAGGAACACTGGCTAAAGGTACCCAGGACACTATGACAATAACCATCGGTAAGATATCTTTCTTGTTTGGTATGTGCCTGGGGTCAAATGAGAGACTAAAACATAAGCTAACATATTAGATATGAGCATATCCTTATGTTCACAAGTAACTCATTCTTTCAATGTCTGTTGCTGGTGTCAACCAATTAGAACTAGAACTATTATGATATTAATTTTCAAAGTTCAACTCTCAGACACTGAATAACCTTTTTCAGTGTAGATGTCTACTGAGGAAATAACGGTCCTCCTAATGTTAATCATAAAAACTTATTGTAATGTGTTAATCAGGAAAGAAACAGTAATTACATGACAATTCAACTGCAATTTGGAAAGTGTTCAATTTCTGTGTTTTTTTTTAGTGATTTTGCTTCATATTTTCTGTGATTAGCCACAATCAGCAGGGTACATTGCCACTGGTTCTGACTTGTTTCTGCTTTTATTGTCAGCCTCAGTCTGGGTCCACTGTTTAACATTGAAATGTGTGTTATTTAATTTTTAGCCATATTGGCTGCTAATCCTTTTATGGCTTAGCAGAAAAGTTATAGGATGACTTTGACTCTTCTTGTTTATCGCTTTTATATAAAGTATCTCCATACAATGCCTTTGCTGTTTTGAGGAGAAAGACTCTTCTTTGGATGTACTTTCCATGTCACCGGAGTTGAAAACTTAATTGTTTTGATTCTCAGCCATGATTGTCTAGTTAGCCTCTCCAACGGAGGGGAGGAGCAAAGTGTCAGTGTTTCTGTAGCTCTGCTGTCCGTAGTTGAAATTTAAGCTAATCTTCTACAATCATCCTGTAAAATGACATGTACCTCAGACATAGGTGGGGATTTGTTTGCACTGCAGGCTCATTCGTCTGTTTGGCATCTTCATCGAACCTAAACTCATCAAAAGTAAAATTCACACAATAAAATGTTAAAAATTTAAAACCAAGAAGATGAAGATTTGTTTCTGTTGTTTCCCTGAAACAAAAGTACAGACTGTTCTGTGAAGTGCATCTTTTCTGCACCTTAAGAGTCCCTTTCATGTTTGAGTGATGAAGGCCATTACACTGAATGTAAAACAGCAAATGGAGTTTTTTTTGTTGTATGAACATGAAATCTGAATTCAAACAAGTAATCGGACTTTCACACCAAGAGATGAGTAGTTTTAATTTATGATGTTTTGTGGATTGGTGTAGCCTTTCTAACAATCATGAAAAAAATGGAATCAGAGAAGCAAAACAGGTAATTAAAAGAAAATGATTATATTAGTGGATGTAATGTCTCAAAGCTTATCTGGCTCAAAGATGATTTCCTCCTTTGACGCAACAGCACTTAGTTTAAATCACGTTAATCTACCCCTAACGTTTTATCAGACGGGGTTAAGTAAACAATATTTTCCATAAAGACATAGAAAATTAAAACCCCACTATTAATAATTTCTTTCCTGACGGGATTTTAACAAGTTAAATCAGTAGGATTGCTGGTTTTCCTTAGGGCTCATATCATCGCTGTATTCCATTTAATTTGAGAATTGTCAAACAATAAGTTAATTATGTTTTAAATATTCTCTGGTGATGGCTGGGAAATTTTGTTAAAGCTAATGTTGAAATTAAAAGACTTAGATTTGCATCTTTAATATTATAAATCTAGTAACATGCATCAGTTTTCTTCATTTAAAACTGAAGTGTGTTATTTCCACTTCCATTGTTTTTTTGGGTTTTTTTGTATCTTTGGTCTTATCAAATCATCCAGAGCATGGTGTTCTGCTTTTCAGTCTACAGCCACCAGGAAAGCGGGGACATTGATTAGACATTGACTCTGACTGTACTCATTCAGATATAGAGCAGCTATTTCTAGCATTGTGTCTGTCTGCGTTTGTGTAGGCACTCTCTTGTGTGTGCGTGTGTGTGCGCGCGCGTGCATCTGTGCGTAGGTGAGCAGCGTTCACTGACGTGAATCTTACAGATTTTTAAAGGCAAACGCCTACATAGACACACAGAGTAAACATCACATCTGTACGCTAAGATTATTCATCACCAAAAGAAAGTAAACCAACACACGGTATGTATACAATAAAGAAATAAAAGACGGTGGCAGACAGAGATAATACCTTTCTAGCATAGGATTAGCCCCCATCTCACCACTGAGATGTTTTCTCGGATTTTGATTGGTATTCAGGATGCGTTGCTTATTGGTCTTAATCAGAGCACCAGGGTGTCTTTCAGACAAGACATTTTTCATATTAATTTATCATTATATAGTCATATTTAATAGATTAGAATATATCTTTTATATGTATATATAAATATATTTATTACACACAGACTGATGTTTATTTATTTCTGTTACTTATGATGATTTTATTCCTCCAACAAGTTCATGTTCTAGTTGACTGAATATGACCAAACATCAGACACATTACTGCTATGTAACACAGGTTTTTGTTTGTTTTTTTGGTGCTGGGGGTTAACGACATGGCGGCTACCAAACAGGAGTCTGGGGTGTTATTGAGGTTCTACATTTTTCAAAATTTGCTCCCCACTTTTGACACAATCTGGCTCCTGTGTTGAAGGGTCAAGACTTTGTGATGCAGAAACCTGAACCTGTTGTAGAATTGTGCTTTACGTCTTCTGATTGGTTTTGTTTTACATTAACTTATGCAAAGGGAGGAGCTTTTCCTGAGCAGCATTCATGCTAGAACCACCTCTGAAGCAGTCGTTCATATCCTCATTTTTTCAACTACGCTGTGTGATTGATAAACCGTGTATCTATCTTTGGTCTTATGTTGCTCATAAAATGAGGGCAGATGGCAAATCCAGACAAAAACAAACTGAGAGCACAAAGTTATAGCTCATTGCTTGTGACCGTCTGCAGCTTGTTATTGTGCAGTTGGAGGGGAGTGAAGGTGAACTGCTCCGGATGTAACATCGGAGCCAAAAACAGGCCAACAGGAGGGGTGTACGGCATGTTCACACCCCTTCGTTTCCCCAGAAAAAACAGTCATAAACCCAAATCAATTTATTTATTTAAAAAAGGACACATTTAATGCTCTGATCATTAGCTTAAATGCAAAGCGAAACACTTTTCAGAGTGAAGTCTTGTCTGGGATTCTCTCACTATTCTGTGGTTAACAAAACCAGCAGCTGCATCAATCACATATTGTACAGAATCTGGCCTTGCTTTTTGGCAAGCCACCGCTTTCTTTTTGAAGATGAGAGCTCAGTTTCTGAAGCTATTGTTGCATTTTGTGAGCAAAACTGCAGGCGTAGTTTGTCGCACATACAACAAAAGAGCAATCGATGAATCGAGTTACGGTCAACTTGTTTTAATACATTGCCATTGATTTCATGTGCCACAATACAGATCGTTTCCTGCAAAAGCAGCAAAGGTTGTTCAGCTTTTATGTTTCTTGCGATAAAGTCTAGACTTTGAAAATGCTTTGTAAATAAATATACAATTAACAAATTTTTAAAAGTTCTATTTTGGAATTCAGGGAGAAGCAAATCTAACATAAAAATTCTGTTTTTTAACAGTGATGCTGCTACTTCTTTGATTAGCAGGTGTTATTTCAGTAATAACATACTCACCCACCATAGGATGTCCAAATACAGCACGTTTTCGAACTATTTAGAGGCCTTGAACTTTTTTACATTCTGTCACATTATGACAAATTTCAATGTATTTGTGAAGTGGAAGGATATTTATACTTTTTACAAATAAAAAGCAACATTTTTACAAATTCAGCATAATTTTTTAGGACAACCAAAGTATCTTACAGCCCAGAGTCTAAATCAGCCAGACTGCGAGTTAATTTGAAGTCCTCTCCATATCTTTTGCTCTATCCACCACAAACAGTTATTCCATCAGCAGCTGCAGCTGATTGCCGGCAGCTGTACGTTTTAGTCTGCAGTTTTTCAGCCTGCAGTTTTTCAGTCTGCAGTTCAATGCCGGATGAGTCACTAGGCTGATGTTGTCGGGTGCAGTGACACAGCACTAAAAATTACCATTTTACAAGCAACAAATCACCAGTTTGCTAATCTGAAGCTTTGATATTCCAACCTCTGCTTTACAGGTTAAAATTTTGAGTACAGCTTGTGCAAATTAAGCAGACTGCATATATATTCAGAAAAAAAAAATCACATGCAGTGATAAGGTGTCTTTTTTTAAATGTTATGTGTTGTATACAGATGTAGCATTGTAACTCTGATTGTCAAAGTACGTACATTACCCATACATGCTATATTTATAACACAATGCGAGATTTACGGGTTCAATTTTAATACTTTAATTGATCTAAGTTAGTGTTAGTTGTTTTTTGGTTTTTTTAATCACATATCAGAACAATGCTTTACACATTATTGGGTAAGACCAGATCGTGATTTCTGAGAGCTTTTTGAACAGTGTCAAGGAAGAAACGTAGCCAATGAGCTCAGAAAAGACAGTAGTTGCTGCAAATCTATTTGGCGGTGGTAATTTGCTGGAATTTGTTTTTGTTGCCTGACATGTCATTGTCTTTGGCAGTCACCAGAGAGAATGTTCTAGACGCCCCTTTTCTGATTTCTGGTTTCACAGATCTGGATACAATGCGCTTGGATCACAGAAGGAGCCCTAGAGATGAAAGAGGGCCGTGGGGGTCGGAGGGCTCTGGCTGTTCCATTATGTCTTTGAAATCTCTTCTTATTTTTCTTTGCTGTTCTCTAAAGAAAGTGGATTCTAATCATGCATGTTTCCTTTGTTAGACACCAAAACACTGCAGGGAGTCCTGAACATTAAAATTCATGAGACTACGCCGCAGAGAGGGTTTAGGAAAGAGTTGGAGCAAGTTATGAGTTTTCATTGCACTAAGCTCAACATTGCCATGTTGGAATTGACTTCATTCCGGCTACAGGGGAAGATGAAGAGGCAGGTCACTTATGCAGATTTTAAATGGCTTTAACTGAACTCCGAACATGTGTGGCATTTGCTTTTCCATCGCCAACGGCTGCACAGTTTCTTTTCTTTCCTCAGATTGAACACAGCCATGTTTGCTCACAGACTGGGCAAGCATGAAGGCACAGGTCGGAATAACACAATAAGTGTATTTCAAGTAATGACAGCAAGCAACAGGCTGCATGTGCTATCAGGTAGTCATGAAGAAGACAACAGCAAATGAAGACAAATCAAAGAAAGGAGAAAAAAGCAGGAATGACGCAGACGGTTCAGTTGAGATGGAGATGAAGGGACGCCGCATGCCGTGGCTTGGCCTGTCCACTCTCGGTTATGTAACAGATATGTTGGCGGCGCTCAAAGAGCGCTGGTGTTTTTCTAACCCTTTCTCTCCCAGCTGTCTGTCTTTAACCATCATACTTATGTAAACATTGTGACTGAGTTTTTTTCCTTTTGATTATCACTTTGCTCCTTCCTTTTTTGTTTCTTCTCATCTCTCTAACCAGGTATTTTTAAACTCTGCTCCTGTGCCACTAAGTTAGAGTTTATTGAACAATGACAAGGACCAAATTGTCTATCCACATTCTTTCTACAGTGCTCTGAAAAAAGTAAATAATCCTCCCGTCTCAGGCTTCTCCTGTTGTTTCTTTATGTCGCACTTAAACATTTCAGGTCATCAAATTTGAAAAATCAAAAGAGTTCCCAAATGAAGACTTTGTTTATTTAGTCAAACTGAACTGATAATTTTCAGAAAAGCAATATTTTTTGCAACTTATCCTGACAACAATTGCATTTTTTACATTACTTTGGAGGATTTTTTTCCCCATTATTCTTTGCAGATTATTTTAAGTTTACAGTTTTTGAATCGCATTGACGTCCAAACTTAGACAACTCCTAGACTTAAAACAAGCTTTCATATCTTGCTGAAAACAAATTTAAAAAATGTAAATGAATGTACACATTTGTGCTTGAAACAAAACAAAACTACTTGGTAAGATTTTGTGTGTTTGGAGTGAAATGTAATTTTAATTTGTTAAGGCCCTCACAGGTTCATTGTCAGCATTGTTTGGATTTTGCTGTTCAGTCCAGGTGCACTTGAGCTTAATGCCACAAATTATTGCTGGACGTTGATTTTAAGTACTTTTTAACGGAGAGCAGAATTCAAGTCTCCATTTGTTATCATCATTAAGATGCTTTTTGGGAAATATGAGTTGAAACTTCGCCTCGTTTCTGGTCATCAGTAGTTTTTGCATTGAATCCTCCCATTGAAGCCATTTTCCCCCGTTCTCTTTCGTGATGTTGAAACATGAAGCTAAGTGAGGCCTGCCGTTCTCTGCATGTTGTTCTGGTTTGTTTTGTGACGAGTCATTGATGCATTCTTATGAAATGTTGGTGACTTTGTGACTGATGGTACCAGTGACCTTGTTTCTCATGTGCTCCTGAATTTCCTTAGATCCAAGCATATTATGTGTTGCATTTTGAGATTTTTTAATCTACTTAATGTTGTTAGGTGGGTTCTTTTGAAGATTTCTTGATTCTATAGGATTGTAGCACAGTGTTCAGGCTTGGATGTGGCTAGAAAAAATTAACCAGAATAAAAAAAAATCATAGTTTATTTGTGATTTATCAACAGCAGTAATTACTTTTTAAAATTGTCCAAATTGCTTTCTTTTGCTCCCACATCGTTATCAAGGATTATTAAGGATTAAGGATTTTCATCCTTAATAAAAGGAAAAAAAAAATAATTTTTAAATATGGAAATGTATAAAATACAGCCACATTCCTTAGCTGGACTATGATTAACAAGAAGTATTAGGGGTTGAGCTTTATCAGAGACTCTCCAATATTTAACTGTACAAGTGTGACTCCTTTCATTCAACTGTTTGTTCCCTACAACTTTTCACAGTTGGAGAGAAGATTTAATCTCTACAACTTTGAGATTAGAAAGAGTTTAAAATGGGTCTTTTTGGAGAATATTTCAAATGCAATGTGTTGTTCGCAGTTTGAATGAAAATAAAAAATTTTTTGACAGAACAAAGCTAGAATTTGAAATCCTGAAGTGAAGCAGAGATGCTAAACCTCTGTGCCTCCCACACCGTCTACTGTCAGGACTGGTGATGACCGTGCTGACATGGGTTTTGAGGAGACAGCCTGTCACCATTGTGAGGGCTTACATAAGGCCGTGCATTAGACTAAATGGGTTGTCCTGTTTACCGAGCAGACCCAGAATCATCTGCTGCCACGACCTACATAGAATCTTCCACTTGGATGTTCAAATCTATAAATAACAGAAGTGCAGATGAAACTAGCAAGTGATGCGATGTGATACTTTTCTGTCGGTGAAAGATGTTTCACTTATCCGAACCGCAAGGTTTTTGTTAAGTGATGGAATTTATTCAGGCTTTCAGTTGTTAGATGCTTGAAGTGTTTGAGTTTGTTTTTTTTGAGTGTGAATGTATGTGCAAATGTAAGCTTTAAAGAAAGTGAGGAAACACTGCATAACCATGTCACTAAAGTCATTAGGGTATGTTTAAAATAAATTAGAGATAATATATCTTTACTCAAGTCAGAATGAAACATGTTCGAGTGGATTCATTTCTAGAACATGGATATTTATTCTGTGATGTTATTGACTGTATCAAGGAAATTTAAATTAGGAATGTTTTCATTTCGATTGAACTGGATTTAAAATGTGTTTCTAAATAATCTGATAAAGAAGCTTAAATGTCATTTGAGATAAACTAAAATTGTGATGGACAAATTAACGTAATTTCATTTTTAGCTTTGAATTTGACATAGGTGAACATGTATCTTTAATAACACAGTGAATGTTAAACTTTTCTTCTTCTTTAGTCGGTGCTCTTAATGGTCAAATAGTGAGAATGTGTGCTAAGCTTTTGTGATCCTAGCTGTAGTGATGGAAGCCTGCATCCATTTATTCCACAAAACATGCATTAATTTCCTCAAGGCAGATCAGAGCAAGACTAATGAGTTCAAGACACCCCTTGCCAGACTTTCCTGCTTTTTCTGGCACAGTCCAAAAAAATCCTCACTACCTGTCTTTGCAGTTATCTGTAGCCACTGCTGTCAAAACATGCCAGTGCCACATGATCGGTGCTCTTGTAATTACAGAATTAGCATGTGAATGCACCCTTTTCAATCAGATTTTTACTTGTCTTACATGTCTCTTTTCTAATCAATTCTTTGGTGAGCTATTTTAGGACATTGTAAAATGTCACCCTCATTTGTGTCCTCTCAACCATTAGAAATTAAGTATTTTAAGCAGCAGCAAAACTCGCGAACTTATCAACTCAGCCTTCAGTTCGAAGCCTTTTTTATACATATAAGCCAAACACAGGCCTGTTTGTGTCACATAAATATCAGATTTCTTTGAAATATGACCACGATTTTAAATGCATTTCTTAAAGAATAGATAATATATATGCCCTTATTTGCAGATCAGAGAAAATGTTCACATATTACAAGTTTTACACTTGAAGTTTTCAACTGAAATTAAATTATTAATTTCTTTGTTTAATCAGTTCAATAAATTGTATTAAATCTAATTGACCTCAAATAATTTATATTCTACAACTTGCATATTAATTTCCAGAGAATCTACCAGGATAAAGGAACAAAAAGTATACAATGGATGTTAAAGCTTTAGAAACTAGGCATTTTTGTGGTAAAATGTCTAGTTTTGTTACTGTTAACTTGTGATTTCTAGCATGCTGCTTAATGTTACGGGTCAATACTGTCCAAAATGTGGACTTGTTAAGAATATAATATAAAAGTAACTGCTTGGTAACAATGGCTTTAGCAAGAAGATGCATAGGGGTAAAGGTTAGCTTAAGTTTTATTTAACCCAATTTAGTAACTAATGTTTGGTATTTGCCCAAAAAGAGTTTATACTAGATCTGGTTTTTATTTACATTTTACAAAATATATTTTTAAATTAGGTTGGTCACGTTTTCTGAAATCTCTCAAAAACTTGGCATTTTGCCAGCTAAACTGTATGTACTCACTGTATATGGTATCATCAGCTATTTTCTCTAAGCTTACTTTATTAAATTAGCCTAACTTTGACCACAAAACTGTTTCCGTGGCAGTGAAATCTGACAACAAGGAGAAGCAGGAGAAGATGGACATCATCTCCAGCAAGAAGGAAGAGCAGCTGAAGAAGGAAAACAACACTGACAAGAACCAGAAGCCAGAGATGATCCTCAAAAGTGAGGAAAAGATGGAGAAGCTGAACGACAAGGCCAGCGAGAAGCCGGAGAAGGTGGACAAGCCGGAGAAGACCAACAAGGACGAAAAGGAGGAGGAGAAGAAGAAGGAAGAGAAGGGAGGAAAAGGCCCAGCCAAGTCTCCCACAGGCAACGCCAGCAAAACCGTGCTAAGCGCTGACAGCAAGAGCAAGGTGAGCGTCTGTAACACACCAACCCAAAGTGCCCTACACACACACGCACTCCCTGCTCATAAACTCACATCAGTCAAGGTGGCAGCAGATCCAGTGGTAGCAGAAATGCTCTTACCACTCCAAAATAATCTTTGATCATGCAGATATTTAACGTGGGTGTTTTCTGGATGTGCTGTAGTTTGTGTGAGTCACACCTCAGGCCACGTTCCATATCATCTGCTCTCTGTGGGTTGCTCAGTTCTTTTATTTGATGCTTTTATAATTTACTGCTCATTACCTACACAAGGTGGGTTTCCAGTTGATCTTTTATAATGTTTTTTTATTATTTTTTTTACGGTTGCCATATGGACTCTGGCTATGCTGCCATATTTCTGTTGCTGCTGAGATTTCACTGCTGCATCTTCCCTTCCCCCTCTTTGCCCTCCTTTATTTATTTTTCCCTCCCCTTTTGGGTTTTATTTTTTATTTTTTTTGCTACTCTGCCTTCCCCCCCACACCATTTGCATTCATAACCCAGCCTGATGTGGGTCCAACCAAACAAAACTCAGCCAAATCGCGTCCATCCACCCTTTCCACCAATGATGTGGCCAACTCTGCCAAACGCCCCTCCCCCACTGCAGCCAATAAAAAAAGCCCTGTGCCCAAGGCGACCACACCCACCGCTGCAAAACGTCAGCCAACCACAGGCTCGACCAAGGCTGCCAAGGTGAGTTCAAATCCTTTGTGTCGTATATGAAATGATACAGTGAATCAATAAAGCCTTAATGATGAGAAATTGATTAGCATGTTTTTTGCATGGTAAATTTTGGCATAAAGTAATACGGAAACATCTCAGTAACCAGCCATGCAGTGTCCACTTAAACTTTGCAAAAACTTTATAATCAGGACATTTCACTTCTGCTTGAAGAAGCTCATGAAAGGTGTTTATTTTTTACCCACACAAACTCTCCCGTCTAATAAAACTTTAAAAGTGCTTCTTTTCCTGTGGGACGTCAGACATCATGGACCATCCCTCTGTCCCAAATCTCATTTCAAATCTCATAATATTAAAGCCTCATCCCGCCTGCCTGCTTTTCTTCATGAATTTCAGGTGTGTGCCTTAACCTTTTATTAACGTTCATCCTTTGTTTTACTCATTGCTGCCTGATTAGAATTTTATTGGCCTGTGTGCACACAGCAGTGAAAGGAAGCATGCGTACCAAAGAGACAGAAATATGCATTTATGTTCATACTGTCACACAAAAGGATTAACATCCTCAGAGGACGCTGTGCATGGAAGCTTAAAGGCCACTGATACTCGGCGCCTCAGTAGGAAATTATGCAAATACCATGGCGAGTCTTTATCTTGTTTAACTGAGACAGAAAAATCCTCAACAGTAGAGCTAATTCACAAAGCCCTTACTGTAGATTAAAACTCCTACCTCTGCTTATTGCATTTGACTTCTGATCTTTTGCAATAAGTCAGTGTTGTTTAAAAATGTGTTGGCGAGGGGCATTTTGGAGAAATTTGAGTTTAATGGTGTTGAAGTTTTTTTTTGTATGACAAACTGCTCTACTCAGGAGTATAAACGGAGAACCTCTAAGCACAAAATTAAACTTTTTAATGGAGAAAGAGAATTTTGCCTCTAAAGGTAAGAGTGTGGTGACTGCTGTGCTTTTGTGTGCTTGGCTGTCTGTGCGATTCAGCCCCTTGCTTAGACATATAAATGTCTCTAATGGGGTCCCATTATTGAAAATCTCCTTTCTCTCTTACTAAACATGGCTTTAATACCTTTATCTGTTCTTTATGCTCAATACAACAAATGACTTGGTGGCAAACCATTTAAATTGATAAATAATACCAAATATGCACATAGTTTCTACTGTCAATCAACTGCAGGCAGTAAGTGAATCCTGGGGGTTCGTGTGTTTGGTAAACGACCTGAGTGAAGTGGCCCAGCCTTGACTGTCTGCTTTGAATTTCAGACTCCAGAAAATGGCGCCGCTGAGAAACGTCCACCTGTACCAAAGGCCACGCCCACTCCTCGGCAGGCCCCCAGTAAGAACGGCACCTCTGCAGCAGCTGCGAATAAAACCACAGGTATACACAGTGTCATCTCTGACAAGACATCTAGAGTTTCTATACTTCCTTCCACACAATTACTTTATAAAAACATTGTTGTCTCTGAGAGTCACTCTAAGAAAACTTCCAACTGTAACTGAAGCAATGAGTCACACTGGCACCCCTCAGGCAAAAAGCTCACCGAATTGTTATCACATGTTGCACTTTAGATTCAAGTGCAACCTTTTCTAGACACCACACTCATATTTTTATCTGCACATCACAAACAGAATCTCACCTCTCTAAGAAAGGAGGCTGTGAATCAGTCAGGGACATGTTTGCGTCAAACTGACATCTTCCCCCCCCCCTTTTCCTCTGCTCAGCTAGCAAAAATGACAAGAATGAGAACAAGACGGGGGAGGCCAAGAAACCCAAAACTACAAGTAAGAAAAGTAAAGTTTTATTCTTGGTTACAATATTAAGAGCTATGTAAGATGTTAGATAGCATAGTTAAGACTGAATGTGATAATTCCCCCATTCTATATTTTCAACTTCACAGTTGTTAAAAGGTAATTCTCTTGTCCCCTCCAGCGCGTCCTCGCCCCGCGTCCACAGCCACTCCGGCTACCCCATCTGCCTCCACCAACGGTGAAGGTGCCGCCACCCATCGCCGCCGCGTCATCACAAAACCCCCGGTTCCCAAGCAGACCCCTCTAGAAAAGAAACCAGCGGCGCCTCGCCCTCCCCGAACCCCCCGACCCATCAATGCTCCGACGCCAGATCTGAAGAATGTGCGCTCCAAGATTGGATCCATCGACAACATCAAGTACCAGCCAGGAGGCGGGAAGGTAAGGGGAACGAAAAAGGGGGTCTGCACCTGAGAGAGGTTAATAAATAATTCAGAACAGAGATGTTCCTGTCAGGATTCCTGAAAGGTGGAACAAACAAGCTGGTAGTTTGTAATTCAAATAGCTACATTACAATAACATGGTTTGTATTCCTAAAGGCTTTTTCAGCTTTTTCTACATATTGCATTTACAGTATATTACAATATAGTCAAAGTGACCTACCTGTTGGAAAAAGCTCACCTAATGGCCTCAAGTCATCAACTTCTGGAGAAAGCACGAGGAAATACTCAGTTGTTTAATTTGTCACAGAAAAATACTAATAAAATCAAACCTTGAATTTTCATTCATTTAGTGAGAGAGAAAAAAAACTGTAGGAAAATAATTACTTTCAGACAAATTACATCCGCCACAGTTATAAGTATCCCTCACCATTTCTATAAAATAAATGTCACCAACTCATTGTTTTAATTTATGCGTCACTCTTCTTAAATTAACCAGAATGTTAAGAAGCATTCAGTTTTTACATACATGGCTTCTTGTCCCCTAAAAATATATTTTTATAAATATAAAAATAAAATAGTCTGTGTAAATATAATGTGGCACAGCGGCCTGTTGTTCTTAGCCTCTCTTCAAGATGGCAAAGACAGGAGAACATGCCATTCAGCTCACATGGACGTGTGTTGCTCTTCTTCGATCAGGAAATGGCTATAAAAAGCAGCTACTACATATGACTAGACATATGTGCCTAAATAATAATAATAATGAAAGAACTTTAATCAGACAACTGGAACGACAAACCAAGCTACAACTAAATTATGCAAATTATGCTTCTGACATATAGTGAAACTGGCTGTATATTTAAGAAACACTATTATATAAACGCCTAGAACTGATATGAAGGCCACACACACACGCACACACACACAAACACACACGCGCGCGCACGCACACATACACATTAAAAGCTGGAGTGAGATGTTTTTGTAATGAGCTGCAAAGCTTGAATACAGAACTCGGTCCAGCCGTTGCGGATATTATGGCTGAGAAAATAATAAGGGCTGCTGTTTTATTGCCGCCCTTTGACCACCACTGTGTTCTGGTCTTGAAGTAACAGCAATTAGCTGGTGCTAATCAGCATAGCTGGTCAGACTCCTCTTTGGAGGATCATTTAATTACATTTCATAGACCTCTGCTTATATCTGTTGCTCTTAATATTTGTGGAATATTTAGATCACAATGGAAGAAGCTTTGGCACTTATAAAGGAAAGTCAGCCATAGCCGTGACAGTGGAACACAAAAGATGTTGAAATAAAAATGTTAAAAAAAAAAAAATCACATTTTCATTGAAAACCAAATCACATAAATCGTGTGAGCCTTGAGTTAGTGGACTTTTTAAAAAGTAATTGCCATTATACCTTACAGTTTAATTAAGTGGTGGTGTAATTTCAGATTATTTTCTTTTGAGAATCATTTTTCAAACGGGGCTTTCTGAAACAGGTTCCATGATTATAATTGTTCTCATAATGAGGAGATAAGCAGCTATAAATCTCTCTGATAACATCTTTCTCTTTCCCGGCATCGATCCACCGCCGTCCTTTTATTCCTTCATCTTTCTGCTGGCGTCCTCTGTCTGTCAGCTCCATTCAACATGCTCCATTATCGGTATTCATCGGTGTCTAATTCTTTGATCCACTATGTTTCTCCCTCCTGTGAGAGCCTATAGCATACATGGACAGACACCTGAGAAAACATTTAAACATGCACATGTTTAAATGTTTAAATGAAGACTAAGCAGCCTTCGTTCCATGCCAAACACTTTGGCTGCACGTCAAATCTTGTCATGTCTCAGTGCCCTGACTGGGTTGTCTGTCTCTGTCTCTTTGGTGTTTGTGACTCTTTGTCTTGGGGAGAGAATTGTGCTGTCACTTTGAATCATGGACATGATCCCCTTATCTGCTTGCCTTGCCTTGTGATATTCTGTCAGTGCAGCTCATTGTCGTTTGTCCATCTTTTCCAAGTTTTCTGTCACAGAACCGGGTCATCTTTTGACTACACTTCAGTTCAAAAGTTTACAGGCACTGGTTGTGGTAATGCATGACGTACTAAGACTAAACTTTTAATAATGCATTTGAAGCATTCTTTTTTCAGAGTGAAATGGTACAATTTCAATAATCTTATAAAAAGTATAAATTTCCCTCAAGAAGTTTCAGGCAAACAAAAGGTTATGGCATTATTCTAATTCATTTTTGATCACTCACCGTGTTAGAATTGGTGGATATTATTAAAGTTAGTTTGTTTGCATATAGCCCATGAACTTACAATGAGTTTAAGATCGTGGCCATCCCACAGGCCTGATTTTAATCTGCCCAGTCTAAACCAGTTTTTATGTTAGGATCACTGTCCTAATTGCACACACCGTCGTGTCCGAGCTTCACTACTGTGAGTACTGTGTTTTGGGATGGGCAATGACTTCCAGTAATACAGAAATACATTTTTAGATTAAAGAATATTATCTCAAAAGATAAAACCATGGTCTGTTTGAGTTATTGACTGATGTCAAAAATTTATTAACCAAAGGCCCAATATTTCTTCTTATTGTTTTGGGGAAAAAATGTTTTTATCATGCAAAGGGCTTTTTTTTTTTTTTTTTTTTTATAATTATTATTATTATTTTTTTTTTGCTTTTACTAGATAGTATTGTACAGTGCAAGGTGATGACAATGACGATTGGTGTCTCCTGCCATCACCTGATAACTGATCTTTAGCTATTAATGAGATTCATCAAACTCAAGTAGAAAGTTAACTAAAGATATTCATTGGAGGTAAAAGCAAAAATTAATTTCCTCTCATGTTCCATTCAGGCATGGAAGACTTAGAACATCTATTCAAAGTGTTGAACTATTTTGTATTAGTACAAAATCATTGTTGTGTTATTACAGATGTCTCTTCACATGTTTTTGCACTTCATTAAATTATGCAGTTCTTTATCCTTTCATCACACTGTGTATATGTTTATGCCTTTACTTTTTCTGAGGATAGTGAAAGCTCATTTCGGCTCTTTTGTAGTTAAAGCCTATCTACCCCGTGTGAGGCAGCTTCTTGTTATCTAACAGCACAGGAGCAAATTTTGTCCTTCTGTTCTCCTTAAAAAGTGCCGAGCTCTCTGTCAGATCAGTCCGTGCGTCATTAACCTTCTTTTGCCTGGTCGTGCTGTGGAGCTGCAGGCCAGGATGCGGCAGTCTGTGGCTGGATGGAGCAGGGTTCACAAACCTGCTCACATCTGTCAAATCCTCCACAGACCCACAGAGACGCCATCTGCACTGAATTTATCTAAGAGAACAGCAGGCGCACCTCTCTTTTGCCGTCACTCCTTTTCATCTTCGCTATGACCTCTTGTTTGCCCCACAATTATCAGGTGACCAATGTAATGTTAGATACATTTCATTAAACTGTATTGGCCTTGGATTTTCAGGTAGATGTGTGTATTTTTACAGGAGCCCTGGGGGTGAATCCTCTGTCATCTTATTTTTTTGTCAGACATGCTGTTTGTCCCTTTCCAAAATTAACCACTGCCCAGAATCACACTTACAAAAACGGTGTATACACCAAGTGTTACCTTGTTGTTGTTGGGTTTTTTTGTTCTAATTACCGTCCATCTGAGATTTATTTATAATTTTTTTTATCTCAATACTTTGGAGTGGGACTGGTGGTGTTGTATTTGCTAAATTGCAGACCATTGTTGGGATGTGTCTCCTCATCCTTTGACGGGTCTCATGCTCCTCTGTGCAGCTCTTTATACCACCTTTGCAGAAATATTCACACACATTTGAATTTTTTCACATTTTGTCACATTATAACTTGAAACTTCCATCCTAGCTTATTTAATGGGATTTTAGGTGACATAGCAACACAAAGTAATAAACAAATACAAATTGTAACAAAAAGGTGAGGATTTTCATTTGTTTAAAGATAAAAATCAGAGAAGTGTTGTGTGCAGTTTGTATTCAGCCTCCTTAAATCAGATACCCTTAAATAAAATCCAGTATATCCAACTGTTTTCAGTCCCCTTGTGTGTAAGTTGCAGCCAGCTCGTTTATGAAGGCCTGCAAGATTTATAAGCATCTAGTGACATGCCATGACAGCTTGTAAAGAAATTTAAAGATGAGTTTATGGCACACAGAATCTGGTTAGAAGTATTGGGAGACAAACACAAGGTTAAGAAAAAAAGCTAGAGGCTGGTTAAACTAAAAACTGAACAAATAACAGGAAAACGTGACATTTTTGTCCCAGACACTCTCCATTCGATTCATCAGAATTAGATAAGGACGACAAAACCTGCAGTCATGAGATATCGCCCCCCCCAAAAATGCAGAGATATTAAATACAGCAAATATAGCATATTTATAGTGACAGTTATTGAGACAGGGGCTTGAATACATAACCTTACCACAGTTGTCGGTAAGGGTAAAATCCCATTAAAATCTTAATAAAACACAGACTAAAAGAAAGACGTGAAAAAGTCCAAATTATATGAATACTTCAGCAAGGCACTGTAATTGTTGCTTACCACTAATGATTCAGTTTCAATAAATCTGAACTAATCTACTGTTTTTTCATTATCATTTTTAAGGCGCTCCATCTGCTTCAGTTTCTTACCATTTAAATATCTTCCCTGATCCATTTACACAGACTGTGTTTGTTTAAAATGGTTCATACATCCAGTCTGTGGACTAAATGTACTTGATTCATGTTGTGTTTTCTGCCACCCACTCCTTGATGTTCATTGGCTGTAACAACACACACGCACACATCAGATTTATCCAGCCGCTCTCCTTTTGATCCACCTCATGGCCCCATTCGGACTTCTACTCCTCCTCGTCGTTGTTCTTTGACGTGTGGTTGGTTGGAGGTTTTTATTGACTAGGGGCCTGGTTGTCTCCACAGGTCTCCTCCACCCCGAACAACAAGACATCCGACCCTGCCACCCCCGCCGCCAAGGCCAGAGTGAGTCTCTGCCACCTCACACACCGCTGCATTCTCACACCTATCTGCGTTCTCCATAAAGCGCCACTCATCCTATCTACAGCCACTCAACACACACGACGACTTGATGTTCATATAAACATTACAAGCTACTCTTTGTTTTTGTTTTTTGTTTGCGCTATTTCCACTGTTTGTTATTAGAGTTATATACTCCAGGAACAGATGAAAAAAATCTGAACTGTTAGTAGTAAAAGTGGTAGTTTTCGTAATAGTAACACATTCTACTGCCTTGTGTTTGTGTCGGACAGTGTTGGGCTTTATTTTGATTTCTTTTAAGAAGTGAAAGAGACCAAAACTAATCAATCCCCTTTGCTGACTTTAAAGTCATCTTGTATTTTATCAACTTGATTTCTATGAGTCGAAGCAGTATTTATGATTTGGGCCCAGAGTCCAGACTGGAATCTGATGAAGAATTTGTGGAGAGAACTAAAGATTAGGGTGATGGCAAGGAGGCATTCTAAACTCAAAGACTTAGCTTACCTCCAAAGAGAAATCATCAGAATGCTAATGGAAACATGCAAAAAACTGCTGAGGAACCATACAAAGAGTTAGTTGTAATGTTAATAAAACATTTTCCTCCAACAAAGGTAGAAGTACTTCTTGATACAAATATTTTTAATAAAATGTAAATAGAAAGGTTCTTTTTAAATTATGTTTCTTTTGCATTGTTTTATTATCTTTAACATGTTGTTGATTTCACTTCACCACAACCAATGCCACGCATCCTCAAAGTCAACTAATTCCATTTTTCACACATCTGCATCCACTCACACTGTCTGCAGGACGTACCAAGTGACCCACATTGTTTGATGTGACATCTTGTATAAAATAGTCGTTCAAAATGTTTTCTCTGTTCTTCTGTTGTCTCTGGCTTTGCTTCCAGCAACGCCTGATTTAAGTGCAGCCATGGATAAATATCTCTGTTTTTTCCTCCATTTTCTGTGCACATCAATCGTAAGAATAAAACAAAGCAGAAAAAAATGTTTCAAAGTTACACTTTTGATTAGCAGGCTAAAGGTCATCTGCCAGCTGAGATTTTCAGCTCTGTGTCAGAGCTGAAAATCTGACACAGTATCTTTGCTTCCCTTACTGTATGTCTGTGTTTTTTCTGAACTGTTTCTTTCATCTCCCAATTACAGTGACAGTGAAGACAGCTATCGGATTTTCAAGGCAAAAAAAGACGCCTAAGAAATAAACAATGTGAATTCTGGGCTGTTTTTTGTGGACTTTAACTTTTTACATTTATTGGCACAAATCTATTTTACTTGGATTTTATGTGACAGGCCAACACAGAGCAGTGCACAATAATGACAAGAAAGAATAATTGGCTTTAGCACATTCTTTTACAATAACAATCATAAGTGGGTTTTTTTTAGTTTTTTTTACGAATTCAACCAACCCTCCCACCCACGTCCATACTTTCTAAAATCATCTTTTGCAGCAATTACAGCAGCAGTTAGAATGTCTGCACATCTAGAGACTTGCAGAATAGCCCAAGCTCAGTCAGATTAGACAGCATCTGACTGAGTGAAAATTAGTTCTCCAGTTTTACCACAGAAAATTAATTTGATTTAGAGTTGAACTGTGCTTTGATCATTAACAATCTCTGCTCCTGCCCCAGAGCTACAACAGAGCTGCTCTGGTGACGACTTAGGTGGATGTTGATTTCTTGTTGTTTCGTAGCCTAAGCCTGATTTTAAACGTCTCCATAGCTTGACTTTCCTTTGTCTCACTAACGCTGCTTATTCACTGATTTTCTCTAACAAACATCAAACTCTGACAAAAGGGCCTCTCTCAAAACATCTGGACTTATACTGAAATTACGCACAGTTGAACTTTGTTTACTGAGTACTTGATTTCTGAAGGGATTTGATCAGATTAAGAGAGGTTGAATACAAACTAACACCTCAATTTTTCCTTTTTATGTTTTTAAACCTTTTCAATCCATGCATGACTTTTCTTCCACTTCTTATACATTACTTTATTTTGGCCTGTCAGAGAAAATCCTTAAACATTGAAATATGTGGTTTTGACATCACAAAATGTGAAAACAATATTCAAGAAACAATGAACTTAGTAGATACCATAATCTCTGTCCAAGAATTTAGTTTTTCACATCATCATATTAAAGTTTTGACTTGTTTTACTGCATAAAACGAACACATAAGGTGACTGTGGGTTCAGGTGTCTTGCAATTGAAGGTTGTAGGATCAATTCCTTCTTTCACATTGGTCCCTGCTTGGGCAAGGCACTGAGCTGCCTGCTAATCTGTGTATCTTATATCATTGTGTTTTTAAGTGCGAATGGGCGAATGTGGCTTTAGTGTAAATCACTTAGACTGGAAAAGTGCTGTAAAAGTTCCCTCCATTTACCATTTTAAACAGGCTTTGCATTTCTTCAATGGTGGAAATGCTGTAGGATATTATCTTAATGCAGTCTCCATGATTGAAAGTTGCAGTTTTAGTTTACGATTGCTCATAAATATTAAGGATTAAAAATGAACCGTAACACCACAGCAACTTGATTTGTCTGCTTAGAATCGATTATTTTTTTAAACTTTTTTTAGTGCAACATAAATGAGGAAAAAAACACAGCGGGAGAAGGTGTTCATGCCCAGCTGCTCCTGTGTGTGTATGCTCACGTGATAAGTGTATGTGTGCTAGCTGTGCTTAGTGAGTCATCCGTCGCCTGTTCCACCTGCGTCATCATGCTGTGTTTTATCCAAGCGAAGGAGACTTAGACACAAAGAGATTGGAGGAACACGCCTTACGTCTGCTGCTGGGCGTTTTTATTTCACACTACAAGCAGAGGCAACAAATGAAACGTTTATGTCGAATACGTAGTAGAGATCCATGTGATTCATTTCTGCCACCTTGCTTGGTCTTATTCTCAAAAGTCTTTAGCCAATACTATTAATAAATTGTCTTCTTTAACTCAAGTTCATTGCTTACGCTTGAGTCACCTCAGTGCACAACAAAAAAAAGTGTTTCTTCTTTGTGATAATATACTTTTATTACTATTGAAGATGACGTGCTTCTTCTTGCCAACATCAAAAAGTCTTGCAATGTGGAGCTAAATTTACTCCATTTTTACAGCGCAATAAATAATTTGTAGTTAAGAAGTTATTTTCTTAAGATTAGGATTTACTTAACAAAACTTTTTGAACTGCAATAGGTATAAACATATTGATAATGTGTTTATCAAGTAGCATCATATCCATGTTTCATTATCCTAGATTGAACCAAAAAAACCTTCAAGCTTTGGAGTATTTTTTCTCACCTCATTTCAGACGACTTTGAGATATTCCCTTTAACCAGGTGTAAAAATATAATAGTTTTGCTGTACTTACACTCAAATGTAAAATGTATAACATAATTTAAAAGCTTTTACCTAAAAGCATCAAATCTTAAAACTTTCCTACTGTGACGTATTGAATATCACAGTTAAATGACATACATATATTGTATTTCTATTTTTATCTTGACATGGATTGATAAAAGACCAATAGCAGTTTTGTTGTTAGTTTGTTTTCTGTTGCGCAATGTGTTTCAGATTGTTTTAGCTACTTTATTAGTTGGGCTTCCTGTTCGTTAGTCATCCAGCATGCAGCTGCTTTACAAACATGCCCAACAGAGTCTGTGTTTTTTTTTTTTGTTTTGTGGGTGTTTGAATTTGTCTTTCTTGTAAATGTAACAAAAGTGTAGGAGTCTTCTTTCAGCCATCTGATCAGCAGTGTGCAGCAGTAGATTGGGTAGGGGGAGCAGTGAGAGTAAGCAGAATACAAAATCAAAAATCACCTTATTCATTAAATGTTAATCATGTTTCACCTTGAAGGTGAATGACAGGTTTGCCTTGGAGGTCAGCCTCTTGTCTCAGGTTTTTTTTTCTTCCCATAATGCAGACTTCTCAGCCAAACAAATGTGCATAGCAGCAGGTTGTTTAAAAAAAAAATCATGGGCACAAACTACAGTATAAAGTTTTGAAAGTTAGCAGCCTCGTCTGTCACTTTCTGTTTCTTTTGTTTTGAGAAGCACTAATTATAAAATCACTGATTATGTATTTATTTATTTTTATTTTTTTTGCTGCATGTGCTCAGTCTCATTTTCTGTGCTGTTTTAATGTAGCTAATGCATTTTATGGAAGCACTCTTGTTATTCTGTCGGAACGCACCCCCCTTTAAAGAAGCATTCCCTAAAATGTGCAATTAACAATGCTTTCAAGAACCACTGAGCTAACATAGCAAAGCAACTGAATAACAGAATCTCTTCCATAGTTTTATTACAAGTCTACTCTGTTTTTGGCCATCTAAAGCCGCCAGCTGATCTGCTCTTTTCTGCTGCTCCTTTCTTTCTTTTTCCTCTCTTTTTCTTTCTCTTTTCTTCTCTTCCTTTCTCTCTTTCTGTCTTTCGCTTTTGTGTGTGTGTCCGCCTGCCTGTCTTTAGGTTCAGATAGTGCACAAAAAGCTGGACTTCAGCCACGTCACCTCCCGCTGTGGCTCCAAGGACAATATCAAACATGTCCCTGGAGGTGGCAATGTAAGTACTGCTGGAGCCAAGGGCAAGACTCTGGATCGGTTGGACGCATTTGCATCTCTCCTCTTTTTATATACATATTATGTATGCACAGCCCTCACAGCTTGCTTTAAAGCCAAATGTTTCAAAGAGATTCATTCACTCTGATGCAGAAAGGACATTCTGGATCCGTCAATCTTCGCTGATTGGGTCTGATCTAGAAACTATTGGAGCGTCCATCAGAGCGAGGAGGAAATTGAGTTCAGCTATAAAGCCGCCTTCTCCTATATCAAACGTTTAAATGAAACTGATCATCTTCAAAGTAGCCTGGAATTGAAGCATTGTAATTAGCACATCAGTGGCCCCCACTGTTTGCACTTTTGATTGATTTTACTTTTGAGCGTCCACCCCTCCGGTTGTTCTTCCCATCTGCTTTAAACACCTGCTGCACTATCCCATTGCATCTTTTGGCTGCTCTCAACAACAGCTTTGCCAGCTAAGGCTTGTGAATAAAACACCAATGGTTTTATTGTATTAATACATAGTGAGGATTTATGTGCCTAGTCAGTCTAAAGATTAAGCAAGGCTAATTTTCCCTTTTTTAGACCATCTACCTGCACATATTGTGCACCATTTTACATTTGATTTATATAAATGTGTGCATGTTGTGATCATTTGATGCCTGAAAAAGAAATCTGAGGGTCTAAAATAAATCCAAATCCCAAGGGAGGCCCCCATTTCCTACAGTACTATAAAATGCAAATGCATCATAATAGACACTTTTGTGAGGTATATAAAAACCAAAATTAAAAGAACATGACAAAGGACAAATAAAGTATGTTCAAAATGTTTCACTATGAAATTTAAGCTGAATGGCATTCTCCTGCATTTTGCATACATACCGTAAAAGCATGATACTGACACCTCGAAAAGTAAATGGGTTTTGCTGTTAAGCTGAGCGGATGCTAAAGTGCTACGTTCTGCGCTGGATCTGGTGATTTAATGGGCAGTATTATGATCTGTGTTCTCCTCCAGGTGCAAATCTTGAATAAGAAGGTTGACCTGAGCAAGGTGACCTCAAAATGTGGCTCCAAGGACAACATCAAACATAAGCCAGGTTCAACTTTAAACTCTTCTGTTTTTCCTCCCTTTAAACTCTTAACTGCCTCCATTGTGCTCTCACGGCCACTTTTGTTTTCCTGCTCCAGGCGGTGGTGATGTGAAGATCGAATCCCACAAGGTCAACATCAAGGCCAAGTCTAAGATCGGATCCCTGGACAACGTGGGACCAGGCAGCGAGCAGACAAATGGACACAAGGTTAAATTTAAACACAGTCTGCAGTGTTGTTTTTTTCATAGACAGCTAAGATTCTCTGGTCCTGCTGACTCACTGTGCTGCTACTGCCTATCGCCACTTGGTGGTGTGAGAGTTCAAGAGTTGGCTGTGAGAAAAACATTTTTTTTTTTTGTTTTCTGCCCACCTGTCTGTGTGTGTCCTTGTGCTCATCTATATTTGGCCGCAGGAGGAAAAAACAGGAGAGAAGACATCTCCACCCGCAAGTGGCGCTCCACAACAAACAACTGCACCGGGAGGCGTTGCTAAGGAGAACGGCATGAAGGAGCCCACACCTTCTCCTTTCGGAGGAGACGGTCTAAAGGAGCCCCTTAGCATAGACAAACGCATCGCTGAGAAAAGTGGGTGCAAAATCCTACACAGTGCTCATTTTGGCAAAATTGAAAAAGCTTATTTGTGATTTTAACTTTACAGTTGTTGCTTTATCTGTTGAGCTTTGCTCTTGCACCGCACAGTTATGTGACAGATGACCTACAGTCAGAGGAAAGAGGAGATAACAGCAGACTTCTTGTTTGTGGTTAACAAGGGTGTGTTTGAACACAGAGCTGAATCCTCTACTATAGTGCCTTTCAAAAATCTTCATACGCATTAATATTTTTCACTCTATGTCATGGTGCAACCAGTACTGTCATTATATTTTGTTTTTATTTTATCTGTTAGGCCAGAAGAAAGTAGTACATATTTGGGGACAGCTTAAAAGAGATCTAAGTCGTTGCCCTTCTTTGCAAGATAGCTGAAACTTGATGGAATGGCAAGCATATATGATCAGCAATTTTCTGGTGTTGCTCCTCATTCTGATTGGATTCAGGTCCCGGCTTTAACTAGCGTGTTCCAGCACATGAATTTGGTTTGATCTAAACTAGAGCTGGAAAATATTTGCTAATGAGAATAGGTGAACTTTTTGTCCTGGAGGCTAGGTACCAGAAATGAGCATTACACTACTATAGAGAACTCCTCCAAGTCGGTCAGATAATGCTTACTATCTTGGAACCAGTGAGGAGTGGTTTTGGTTGTCTGCAATTCAGAAACCAAATGTGAGCAATTTGAAAAACTATATTGGTTTTAAAGCATATAAAATCAAGGTATGATTGCAAATGCATCCTGGAGAGTATTTTTTAATGTTTTTTTTTTTTTCTTTGAACAGACCTAGGTGTTGTACGTGCTCTGCTGTAGTGATAAAAATATCCAACAAATGAAATTATGAGAAGACCTTCAGAGCATAGATTAACAGGTCTTTGTAGATAAATTACTCTTCATTACTGCAACAGGTCACCAGACTGTGAGATCAAAGACAGTGGGAATCTTCTACCTCATGCTGGTATCAGACTTAGCTTATTTGATTTACGGCTGCAGCATTATTTTTCTTTATTCAAGCTTTATTTTACTAGGACAATCCGACTGAGATTAAAACCTTATTTTCAAGTGAGTCTTGGTCAAGAGGCAGGACTCCGCCTGCCAGTGCCCTTCTACTGACCCCTGATACCATAAAAAAATAAACTTTTTGACCTGCCATTCCAATGAAACTCCACTAAACAGCAGCAAACTATTATCTACAGACCATCTATCCAGTATTTTTTAAGCTCGTCGTTCCCATTTCATCATCTCTCCAGATTCTGTGTTTCTTGTGTTTTCTGAGTCTGTTGTTTTTGTTTTTCTACAGACTGAGTCCCTGTGAGCTCCAGATAGTGGTGGGACATGCATGACGCTCACTGACCTGCCAATCAACTGACCAACAAAATTACCACGGCACAGTCACTTCCCTCTGGCCCCGCCCTTCACCTCACCCACTGCAGCATCGAATCAACCGACTGCCTCTCAGCGTTTCTCTGAGGTCCGCCTGCCAGTGTCCTTCTACCGACCCTGATCTTTGACCTCTAAAAGCACCCGAGCTGACGTTTTGCCCCGTAACCTACAAAGAAGACCACTTGTTGTTTGTCTACACAGCTCTTTGTGGGGTTCCACCAGCTTAATATCTCGTAACCACAGATATAGTTAAGTTTTACCGCTGTTCACAAAATCTAACAACCCAGAAACAGAAAATACCCTTAAGCAGAGTCACCTACTTCAAATATTGTTCAACCTATGAGTCTCAGTGCTAATAAAACACTTTTCTCGGATCTCTTTGAAAAGCCTTCACCTTCCAAAACTCCACTGGTGTTCTAGCCGTGTCAGTAGAACTGTACTTCACTTCCAGTTCAGTCCTTCAGATGTCACTACGTCTCATCTAGTCAGTCTTATTGGTATTCAACAGCTCACACTATTTAACCACACTCATTATGATATGGTTAATATGGTTTATTCAGTGAAAATAATAACTGCAGTAATGTTTTTAACTCCATATTAAACTTTTCCTGATAGACTTGGTAGAAGTGGTTTGCAGAGAACACCCTGGAGTTGTAATCGACTTAGAAGTGTTCAAAATAAAGTTCAAAAGCTTATTTAGTGTATTTTTGTCAGATGTAGGCGGCACATTAGGATGAGAGAAGCACCAAGTAACCAGCTTATGACCAGAGTCAACCTGTTTTTCAGCTTGATTGTCCACGATAAGGCGGAAATTCAAGAACCGGGTTTTTTTTGTGAACGAACCATATTTAACAACTTCTTCAGTGTCAATCTTTTTACTAAGGGAAGAAAACTTAAAGTTAGCTATTTTCACTAGTGAGATGTTTAAAACTGAAGTCAGAGGGATGTGGGAAGCTCTTTAAAGGGAATCTGTATTTTCTATGACATGCCAAGATGTGTCTGCGTGTTATTCAGGTTGCGAGAGAGTAAAACTTTTCAAGCAGATAACAGTAAGGCCGAACATATGTATTCATAGTTGCCGTGTTTTATCCTTTCAAGCTTTCAAACTCGCTCTTTCAGTTAGAGACATTATTATAAAAGGTGATTACCTCAAAGTAATGTTAAAAGAGGAAGGATTGAGAGTGTTTGAAGCTTCTCTGAGTGGTCTTGGCTTTAAATTGATTATACTGTTGTAAGTTAGGGTTGTAACAGGAAGACCTAGTCCCTTTTGTTTGTTACCTTATGTTGCCCCCTTTTAAATCAACAAACATAAAGGAATTGGTACACTGTATACTTCTTTTAACAGTTGTTGCAGACAGTATCCATCATCTGGTGATGGAAAATGTACTGGCAGGATTGATGTTATGATCTAGAAAACAAAGATCAGAAGCTTTTCCAGTGGCTATCACATGCATATGTTAACCGCAAATACGCAATATTTAGAATCATTCTTGTGCCAAGTTGTACTCAAATATGAGTATTAAACACTCTGGATATAATGCTTATGAAGATGCAGCAATCTTTAGTTAACAGTTTTTTACCGTATTAAACATTTAATGGAGGTTGGTCTCGTTCGGTCCAGTTGAAAAGGCAAAAAAATAAAAAAAACAGTTCTCCCATACCAGACTCATTTAAGCACTTCCAGACATTCTACTCATGACGCTAACCTTTTTATAGTCCACCACACTTTCCTGCACTCCTGCAACCCCTGTGAGAGAGCTGCTACTCTGAGACGTGTCTGGTCTACAATCATTAGAGAAAAGCAGGCATAGGGTCCCTTTTTTTCCCTTATGAATCTGTTGCTCCTCCTGGTTATGTGCATCACCAGATCTGAGGATTGAAAGCCCTCACTGTAGGCAATGAACCACTAACACACTCGCATATATATCTATAGGATACGTTCACACACTCATACACAGTGGTGTGCCTGAGCACCGAACAGTCACACACTAAAAGCCACCACCTGAGGTTGGGTAGTTCACACTAACATACTAATATTGTGGAAACAATGGTTTGTTTCATTGTCATTGTTGCATATTTTCCACACTGGCTTCCCATGTTGCAGCGTCTCTGTATCTCTTTCCTCTTCCTGCGTCTTTCTCCAGCTTTCTGACAGCAATACAGTAATATTATAAATGAAGGCTTCTTGTCACCTGTGCATTTACGTGACACAAAGACAGAAAGAGGACAGAGAACAGCTTAAGTGAACAGAAGTTCAGAGATAGGAGACAGTTAATGTATAGGAGGAGCTGCCACTCATTGGGAATAATAACATAGCATTCATGTTTAAAACTTTATGGTCATTTAGGGGTTTTCCTGTACACAATAAAATCCTACCGCTTATAGTGAGACTCAGAGGAGCAGGTCGTTAGGCTTCAAGTTTTCTGCTGTTCTTCTTAGCACATATTTTATCCTGACATTTGTATTGTAAATAGATGACAAAAAAAAGTTTTTGTTACATTTTGTTTTCGTGCAGCATGTTTGATTTACGTTGGATGCCGTTTAAATATACAGAATGTTCTTAAATCACACAATGTTGGACAGCAGGAACTGCCCAGCTCTAAAATGCAGCAGTATTTTAGTTAAGCAGATCCCTGAACAGCTCGTATATTTGACGTTTTTTTTCTAAAATACTTGTCATTTTAAAACTAGGAGAGGCTAAAAGCGGTTTTGTTCACATTGCCACATTTATTATACACATACATTGATCCTTTTTGGAGCAGCTGGCTGGGTTGTTTTAAACATATTCCCTTAAAGTAAATTTGCTGTACATTATTTCTAGTGCAGGCTCCCCTCGACACTGTGATGTGGCTTTGATTTAGGCCAAAACATTTCCGAAATGTACTACGCGTCACAAATCAAACATGAGTAGGCTGTGTCCTTCCTGCTCACAGTGATTTCAAGGTTGGGATGGTCTCTGATGAATACACTGAGGGATTTGCGACATCTCTGTGGCGTACTGTAGTTGTCAGATGTGTGAAGTGTTACTACTGCATTCATCCTGTAGAGAGCGCTGCTTAGCCTCTTGAACACTGATAGTCTGGCTCTGTGACTTTACAAAAGGCTAACTGACAAACATCCCCCACCAGCTTCCCTGGCCTATACTGTACTTATTTAAGCTAGCGCTCTGTTATTGTGTCTGGAACACTAAATATTATCAGCACCACATGGCTCGTGTAAAGTTCCCTTACAGGAAAAAAAAGGTTTTGTGCACTTTGAACACAGTCTTGTTCATTTCTTGATGCACTCAAGTGATATTACTGTACTCAAGTTGCTTTACTGTATATTGGTAAAACCTTGTCAGCTGTGTACTGTACGTCTGTGCTTCTGGGAACAAAACCGTCTTGGTAGTTTAGTGAAACTTACGGTGATCAAAGAGCAAGTGATCAAATAGTCAACAGTTAAGTCTAGAAAACTTAAGAACAACATATAGGCGTATTTATTATCGTATCGTTCCTTCCAAACAATTCCCTCGAGTTGCCTGAAAGCAACACACGTCACATGACACATGCGTGGATCATATGTGAAAATAATAATAATAATGTGAACCTTTCTTTTGTTTTTTTTGTTTTGTTTTTTTTTGTTTTGCTTTTTATTTTTCTTTGCAGGCAGAATAACTGAAATATCAAAGCACTTTGATAGATGTAGGTGCTGGGCTGTGTATAGAGGAATAGGAGAAAGTTGTAGTCTTGTTGTGTCTCAGTAGCTCATTGAAAGAGTGCGCCGTCATGTGAGGAGATGAGCTGCTATTTGATGGATTTTAGTGGAACTTGGGTTATCGGTGTTGTGTTGCTGGCTTTGATAGTCAAACACTCAGCTCTCCAGGCTGCCCTGATGATATTCTTGTTGACATTGTCCAGGATATACATTCTGGCCAAGCTGCAAGGTCACATCTACTGAATGGAATTGTATATTTTTTATCTTCTGCTCAAAAGGCTTAATGAACTTTGAGCCACCTTTCTTTAATATAGTTTACACTAGGATAGACGCAACAACTAGATGGGCTAACAAAATGTACGTTATTAGCAGAAGATAGTAGCTTTCAAAAGTTTTCCATGTGCTGCCATACTGACAGGCATGTTCAAAAAGTTGTGCAGCAACATTTGGACTCAGTTTGGTTTGTTTGTAATGAAAAAAAAACAACAATTAAAAAAAGAAATCTAATGTTATTAGCACAGCATGACTGGTTTAAAAGGTACAGTCAATATGCATTTAATTTTTACTCAAAAGTACAACTTTCCAAAGTCAAAATTAATATGACTGCCTTACATTTAATGTTTGGCAATAGTTGCACTTAAAAATAGAACTGTTTATCTAAAATCTTTTATAAATAGAGCACTGCAATCACTTTTAATTAACATGTTGCTATAATGTTTGAAAGTGCAAAATGTAAGAAATACATTGTTATTAGCTTACAAGCTAATACAACTTAGCCTGGTTACTAAGTCTCTGCCAAATTCAAACATTTTCTTCCTTATTTACATTAACTTTGTTTTGACTGATATCGTAAGAAATTGTTCAATAAATGACTTGGTCAAATCAAGGGAAATTGGGAATATAAAATCAATATTTTTCAAAAGCAGGAGTGTTTCCGTCATATTATCTTTTATTAAATAAGTAATATCTACATATTTATTGAACCAGGCCACTAAAAATCAAATTCTACATAGTACTTATTTGTAATGTATAGCTTTCAAACTGATGTTATTATTGCCAAAATCTACAGTTGAGATGATCAATAATGGACCATTAAATCTACCAAGATTATAAAGATTTAATTGAATTGCATTACTTATTATTTAGTACAGCATTATTTAGTGAACGACTATATGGAAAGAAGTTAATGTTGCTTTGCAGCTTGGACAAAAGGTAATAACCGGATTCACTCTAACATCAACTCACAATGGTTCCGCGTAGCCTTTTAACAACACCCTTCCACTAGTATCTCACACTGTCCCTTGTACATAATCAACACTGTGTTTTTATCACCCCAGAAGTATTTAATTAAAGTTAAAAACAACAGAAAAATAATAATAAAAAAATATATCTTAAGTTTTAACAGGATGTTGTGGATGTTGCTAGTTGAACATACCTGTTCACGTAAACCTGCAACAGCTTAGCTCAATAAAAGTGTTATTGTAAGGGTGAAAGCGTAAGTAAGGAAACGTACTTTTTTTCCTTTTTCAGAGTCTGCCTTTTTTCACCAAGAAAAGGGCTGATGAAGTTTCAAGAATGTTTTTTAAAATGTGTTCAACACATCTGAATACATGTGTGAGGTTGTCTCTGTTCTGTTTTCAGAAGATCGATTAAACACGACGACACTAATTACTGGTTTCAGGAAGTAGTGACGTAATCGGTGCGAAATGCACCGACGCGTACTGGCCTGATCTGTCTGATGTCTACCACAACAGAGTGAGAGTAATGAAAACCAAACTTTGTGTTTTGGCATGTAGTATGGACTCATGTCCTGTATTAGACCGCCCCTCAACTAACACAGTGACATAACTACCAACACAGGACTGAGTTAGGGCAAGTCTTGGACCAAATTGTTTCATCACCGTCAGCAGAGTTATGAAGAAATCTAAAGCTAAATTCAACGTTAGAAAAAATTTGAGGTGAAATTTACATATAGTACAACTGAATACGTAGTGTGTTGGTAGATATGTACCTGGAGCCCCAACCTGTCTCAGTCCTACAGAGGTTTGTCAACACTCCAGTACTGAAAAAGAAGCTGATTGTTTTATCTTCTATTCCACTCACAGCAACCACTGGCTGGCTGCTCAGTAAAACCAAAAAATCTGATTAAACGTCAAAAGCAGAGGTTTCACTTCACACTAAAAGCTGTGCTTCGGTCCCCTGCTCACCCTTAAAAACCAACCATAGACTTAATCTTCAACAGGAGACAAAGGAGCCTTCCTTTCAGTACTGCTGAGTGGACACTCTGTAGCGTGTGCTGTATTATTGTTTAGAGCACAACACCGTTGCAAGAGCATGCAGGAGACAACAAACCAACAGTTGGTTGTTAGAAGCATCCGTCCCATTAGATAGCGCTCATCTCCCCCTTCAATTCTGAATATTTGGTATGAAAGAGATGTTCATTGTGTTTAATTGTTAACTAGTGATGTGAATATTAATCATAAAATAAAAAAAGATGGGCAAGAAAACTCAGTGTTGTTGCTTCATTATTTTGTGACAAATGTGCATTAATAGCATCTAGACATGTAGTGAAGGCATAAGGGCATAACAATTTTTAGTGTTTCTAAACCTTGAACTGTTTAACCCTCTCCAGGCAGATGTTGCAGATTTCCAACAGCTAAATGCTACTTAGATAATTACTCCACATCCATATTTTAAGAGCTTTTGTTACTCAGGACTTAGTTATGCATTCTCATAACTTTGCTAAATTTGAGCCTGAGAGGGTTAAATTAAATTTAGTTTTTGTGAGCAAGAATTCATGATAAATATATATGATCAAATCATCGTGACCATACACGAATCAATTAATTAGAATACCTGATGAAGTTTATTTGTCAGATTAAGTAATTTAGTGACATATTATACATACTTTTTATTCAGTCCACATTTCTGTACTTAAAATGTTTTGATTGGTCTGATGTAATATTCTGATCTACATGTTTTCATGATGTTTCACTGTGAGATGAGTTACTGAAATAAATTAACTTTTCAATAATGTTATACCTGTACAAGCAGATTCCAATTCAGTTCAATTTTATAAGAGAAGTGTCCATCCTTTGGACATGCTCTGCTTTGGACTTTCTAAAACAAACTAAACAAATCTGACAAGATTCTATAAAGCCTGAAGGGAAAAGTTATTATGCATTTAGTCAGTTTAGTTTTGTACTCTGGTAAAACATCACATTTTGAGATGACAAGGTCTGATACAACTATATGTTTCTACCATAATTAAAGTTACTGAATTTTAACTTAGCTTTTTCTCTTTTTACAAGACATTTGTCAGGCTTTTTAAAATGATTTCTCAGTGTTTTAGATAAACACCACTACTACAATAAAATACTTACCCAACAGAATCCTTGCATTCACAGTAATAACTTCATGCCACATTTTTAATTGGCAAAGAGGCGCTTTGGCGAAAACTAGTCAAGGAGCTGATGAGATGCAGGTGTGTTGGGGAAACTACGCCATCTTTCGGTCACAAATGGAACTAGCGGATGTGAAGATGGACGCATATGGTAGGTCTGAATTTTACCTACAGATGTAAGTGTAGACACTACACTTACATCTGTACTTATTTAGCTGTAGGTACTTTTTGAGCAAATGATGAAGTGGTTGGAGTGAAGGCCGAATAGATTTTCTTAATATGATTCAAAGGGAGGTGTTAGCCAGCTCGCGCATCAAGTGTTTACCGTTACAAGCTTGTAACGGTAGCTACAAGTTTGACGTCAAACTACAGTCTAGTAGTTTGACGTCTACGGTGTAGTTTTAAGTCAAGAAATTTAGTCAAAACTTCTAAAGTGAACTTGTAGCTGCTGTTTTTCACCAGATACATTAGAACAAAACGGGGGAAATTGACTTGCAGTGCTTTTCATGCTAAAATGTGAAGTTCCGCACACTTAGCTACAACACTTTTGACACGAAGTTGAAGTTGGTTTCCGATTCGGGGAATGGCTTAAGGGCGATTCCACCTAATTTTTCCACTACCTTCTACATATTTCATTTATTCTCGCTAAAAAGCTACACATAGACTCTTCAAACCTGAACTAGATTATTCTCAACTGATAGCAGAATATTTAAAACCAAGTTTGTGAATTGTGAAGCCTCATTTGTTACACTTCAATAAACAATTCAGCACTTTTTATGCAACTGGATCGCACTGGAATTCCACAACTGGGAAAAAAAACAGGATAAACGCTTTGAAACGGTTTGTGTTTTAAAATTGAACTAATTTCAAATATTTTTCTTAGCATATTTATAACATGCTAACAAATGACAAACTATTTGTTAGCAAGTTTAAGTTGCTCGCTGTATAAGAAACTTTGGTCAAAACATAAAACACTGGAATTTGGTGTATCATGGATGTAATAATGATACACCATATTTGTACTGTATTGGCAAATAGTGATAGTAACCCAATTTTCCACCATGTATTGACAGCAAGTTGAAATGGTCCCAAAAGTGAGATGTCCCCTTTCTTCTACCCTTGCTCCTGATGTCTGGATGGCATGGCATTGCAACCTTGGGCTCAAAGATAACCTGTGAAATTCTTGCTGGCTGCCTTCTGAGCGCTGATGTTTCAGCTGACAGTTGAGGGTCAGCGTCTGACGCACAGCAGAGGGACAAAGCGTTCCTATATTCAGATAAGCAGCAACAGGTGAGTGTTAAGGAATAGACAAGATGCAGTAATTCAAAAAAGTCTCAAAGGATGAACATTGAAATGACATAAAATCCAGTTTATTTAGAGGGGTGTTACATTTTATCCATTTAATAAGGTGCTACTATACTGACAACACTTTTGCCATAGTTCTATTTTTACCTAGTAATTATTTTTATTTTAAGTACAGTCAGTTGTTTCTTTCCACAATTTTGAGTTACCACAGGTGTGACATTTGGAATTCAACTAATTGTTAATTAATGTTCCATAATTAAATATACAACTGTTTCTGGGGTTTATCAGTAACACTGTGTAATGCAGCTTTTACTGACTTTGAGTCTAAATAGCCTCTGAGGGAGAGAGTATTCAAAAGATAATCAGAATGTGGTCTAATATACTTATTGATTCTATGAACCTAATAGTTATAATAGTGTTATGGCAATACTTCTACATCCGAAGATCATATTCATTTGGTCTAAACTGATTCTACTTGATTCATTTAGTGAAAACTTTTTTTGATTAAATTATATTTGATTATACTTGTTTGTAAAAATCTATGACAAGTCATGTGCTATTTTTTAAATCTATCTGGGCTGGAATTTAGGATTGAGAGCTGGAGACAGGACAAAAATGCTGTTTTTTTATACAACAGCAAAACCAGGACAAAATGTCAAGCAACAACATCATATACAGGGACGATGTTATAGTTCTGTAGTATATTTGTCGTTACAGGAAGCAACTTGCCCAGTCTTACTGTCTGGCTAGTCAAACAATATTAAACAAGTCACTGTAAAAGTAAATTGATAGAAAATAGATTTTTATTTCACTCAAGGTACTGTATTAATCATGTTTAAAGATGTTTAAAGATTTTTAAATAAATATGTTTATTTAAAAATCTGTCTGATCACTAGACTGCTGCTAGACTTCTGATGTGCCAACACTATCAGTGATTCATGCTGGGCCTAGCAAGTGCTTTTTTTGTACTTGCTTCCCCAACATATCCATAATGCACACTACATCTTTGCCTCTATGTAAACTTCTGAACTACTTGACTCTAATCTATTCCCGGCCTTAACATAGGAGGTTGTCCTCCATGAAGGGCCCCCATTCCCAGCTGTCCAGAGTCCTTGTATCTGTGACTTCTGTGAACACAAGGGGAGATATGAAGCACCTTGTCTCTCTTAATTTTGCAATCTATGATGACCGTGGTTTCAGATGAAGTTTCTATTGTTAGAATGCATGTTATGTTCTGATGGTTACTTGAGGAGGTGTTGAATATGTGTCCCTGCCTCCATATGTCCTTCTGCTGTCTTGCACATCTCCTTGACTCCACTTCAGTAATAAAGTTGTCTGTGACTGCAGCATCACTGCATAAGCTCAGGTTTGAAATCTACTAAAGATTAAAGAAGTACCTTGGTGCTTGGGACTCAACGTTGCTTCAGAAATAAATGTGAGAAAAGGTAGGGCTCGATTGATTTACATTTTAGATTTCTTAATTTGTGAAATGTCTAAGTATCATATGCTTGTTAAACCAATCTACTTTTTTGTTGTATCCTAGTTAAGCTGATGTTTGTAATTCTACATCTCCTAAGTTAATAATTGGTTATACTTAAGGGAAAATAGATTTTTAAGAGGTTAAAGAAGTCAAAAAGCATTATATGTTTCTAGGCAAGAACCTACGCTTTTCACAGATATTACCTAGGTTGTTTAAGAATGTAATACATTCTAAACTTTTTGATTAAATGTTAAAAGGAATAATTTACTATGTGGACGGTTTGAAGAGCTACAGAGTCTAATTCTCTTATTTTTATGTTTTTTGATTGAAACATCAAAGACTGATACCATGAAGCAGCATGCATCAGAGGACTGGGACATCCTTCACACCAGCATCTCACCATAACAGGTAACGTTATTAGGTACTGGAGATAATACTTAGAGCATATTCACATTTGGTAAAAATTCAGTACAGCTGATTTCTACAGTTTGTTCAGCTGGAGGACCTCAAGCAGTATTGCTTTGATGTTTAATAAAATAGGTCTTCTAGAATGGCTTAACTTTTTTTTATCCTCATGGAGTTAGTGGGTCCATCATTTGGATCTGCTATTGTGGTCTATTGCATCTTTTTATTATCAATCAATGTGTTTTGATGTGTTTTGAATGTGTTTTGATACACCTGAATGTGTTTTGATAATATGATGCAACCACAAAACCTCCCAAAAGCCTCTATTTTCCTGAGATAATGCAAAGGGTCATAGGAACCAAAACCAAGTCATTCATCCAATTGCTTTGGCAGTGTTGGTGAGGTATCACTTGGCTTGTTTAGTTAAACTTGAAAAATAAATCTCTCTTGTCGGTAAGATAAAGTATTTTGTTAATATTTTAAAATCCAGTGTTATTGTTTTTTTCTATGCACAAAGTTCACATTTTCCTTTTTATGATGATGTGTAAAAGACGAGTCATTGCTAATGTCTTTATTTTATGTGTCATATGATCTAAACTATGTAGTAGTTCATCTGTTTTTAAGGTTTTGTTTGGGGTTTGGATGCTTTTTTTTTAACTTATTCTAAGTAGTGTTTGGTCATGTCAAATTCGACATATCAACCTTTTATTCATTTGTGTTGCATAGAGTGCTATGCTATATACTTTACCAATTAAATGTTTCAATAGTTCATAATTATTGCACGATATTACATAATTTTAAGTTAAATAAGATAACATTATGTACAAACTGTTGAAGTGCAGTCTTTCACATTTTTCAGCAACCCTAGCAAAGATGCATAAGAATTCTTAAAATAAAAAAATATAATGGATTGGAGGACAATGCTTTTGATCATTTTGCTGCTTCCTCATAGGGATCTTTGGAGACATTTCCTTACAGCCTTCAAAATCCTCTTCATTGTTTTGTTTGGCGGATGGGAGTATTGGTAGTGAGATAAATCTGGGTCCTTGAGAATAATTATTTGGTTAAAGCTTAAATTGTTTTAAACTTTTTAATTTCTATACTGGCTGGGGACAAGAGCTACTTTAGAAAACTAGTTATTCTCTTATTGCTATTGTTTGTCCAGTGTAGATCAACACTTACTTCAATGAAATGTTCTCTTGTCTTTTCCATTTTGTAGACTGGCAAAGAGTAAATTACTTCTGTGCTGCTACACAATTATTCCCCATAAAAACAGGAAGTTGTGGACTTCTAATAAAATACTCAACACTAGTCTATTTTAAAAGGTAAAGCACCAGTAAAAACGCTTCACTATTTATTTTATAAAGGTAATATGGGTGTCGGTAATCTTGACAGTCCACAAAACCAGTTTTCGCATGATTTATTTTTCCTCACTGAATGACAGTCGTCATATTATTGGTTGAATTTTTTTTTTCAATTTTCCATGAAAGATTAGGCTGCTGCAATAAAATAATTTAGTTCTTACAAGGTTGCAAATAAATATGGAGAGTACTGAATTTATAATGACTTTGACATTGTAGAATATTAGCTAATTTATAGGTAGATTCAAATGTCATTAGAAAAGGATATATTCTTGTTGCTTCATCAGATGATGCAGTAGATTACCCACTAACAGCAGTATAAATGATGTAGGAATATAACTGAGCCCCATTACTACCATGTCAGAGTGACTTGAGTTTCTATATTTAGTTAAAACTAAGAAAATACTCAAAAATAAGAGTACAATGTAAGTAGAAAATAGGAATTAGGTTACACTGTGAAACTGTAAAATAATGTATTAAAGCCCTATGAATCAATGCAATCATATTGTATGAATCAATACAATCATTGATTGTATTGATTCATACAATGTCAATATACAGTATGTCAATAATGATTGTGACATAAATATGTCACAATCATTATTTATGTCAATGATTGTGACATAAATAAAATATGGATAATATATTAATTTAACAATGGCAAAAGAGATGCCTTTGCCATTTAGTTTTCTGTAATTTGGTACTTGAAAGTGGAGAATCAAGAAACAGTCATGGCCCACTTTGAGATGCAGATTCATTTTATTCTACTGAACAAACTACATGCATAGGGAGACACCATTAAGATAAGAAGTGCCTCAGAAGTAGGGATTCATTCCATCTCCTTTACTCTTCATCGTGTCCTTTCTGAAAAAAGAGAGAGAAATATATTCAAATAATTGCATAGCTATTTTATCTGTGATTCTTTTTTTACCTGTTAAATGTTCGCAACATTGCAACACATGCTTCAGTCTTAGACATGGTTTACTCAAACTCGTTGTCTTTATACTTACAATATGAGGACCTATTTTGTTGAGAAATGTTCTTACTACTATTTTAAGCCTCATTTCAACATCCGTATATAATGGTTTTGCACTGAATCTTTGGGTATTTTAACCTCAACACATCATTTAAATGTTAAATTCTAAATTGAACTAACCTTTGACCCCACATCGCGGCTCTTAGCACGTAGCTTGTTGACCTGTGACTCTGCGATATCAGCTCTCTCCTCAGCTTCATCAAGCTCATGTTGAATCTTGCGGAACTTGGTAAGATTGTTGTTGGCCTGTTCCTCCTGTTTAGCAAAGTGACATAGTCTGTTAAGTGTCACATGCTTTTAAGGTAATCATCACAAATGTGTTTTTTAATCAACTTTAATAGAAGTTATTACAACTTTGCGAATTTATTGATATACTCTTGTTCCGGGTGAAATGTAATTTCATCAAGTCTAGATTCTATCTTTTACCTGTTATCTACTTCAGCTATGAAGCATTAATTACAGATTTTGGTGATTTATGAAACTGCAGTACTTACTGCCTCCTCCGCAGCTTTCTTGTAGGATTTAACCTTTAGCTGTAGTTTGTCCACCAGGTCTTGCAGACGGGACAAATTCTTACGATCTTCCTCTGTCTGAAATAAATAAGAGAAACATTTTTGTTTTCTTTATTAAATGTTAAATAAAATGTCTGAGTGTCTTTAGGTCATACCTCAGTTGGTCAACTTAGAAGTAGAAGTAAGAAGTAAGTGATCAAGTAATCTAATGAGATGCCTTGGTGACTCCTTGTGATTAATTGTGCATGTCTGGAAATTTTTTTGTGGATTTGAAAGCCGTTTTTGGCATTTTGTTTGACTAACTTCAATGTGCCAATTCATGTTTTGGTGTAGCATAAAGATGGGTACAATCTTAAGATAGTTGTGCACAGGTTTAGTGAAGTTATTTCCATTTGTTTGTCTAACTGTTCTAACATTTCTTAAAAATAAAAAATTCCTGCACCTGATATGTCAGCTCTTTGATGCGTCGCTCATATTTGCGAATTCCCTTGATGGAGTCACTGGATCTTCTCTGTTCAACCTCCACTTCATTTTCCAGTTCTTTGATCTATTGCAAAATTTAGAACAGTGAGAAATGGCTCTTTGTTTCAGCTCAAATTTGTATTATATGTTCAGTGATTTCACTCACCCTGGCCTCGAGCTTCTGGATCTGCTTCTTGCCTCCCTTCATGGCGATCTGTTCAGCTTCATCCAGACGGTGCTGCAGATCTTTGATTGTCTGCTCCATGTTCTTCTTCATGCGCTCCAGGTGAGCGCTGGTGTCCTGCTCTTTCTTCAGCTCCTCTGCCATCATGGCAGCATCAGTGATGGCCTTCTTGGCCTTCTCTTCAGCATTTCTACACTC
>CAEFZX010019610.1:0-77201 GCA_903066825.1 Alfaro cultratus | reverse complement strand
TATCTATATATATATATATATATATATATATATAGATATATATATATATAATTTTGGAGAAATAGCCAGCATTTATAATGTCATAGTTATCCCAAAATTTTCTTCCAACATTAATGGCCTTCAGTGTACCAGGGTGTATAAATAATGATGTGGAATTTCATCTTTCTCCTGACTGATACTTTTATATGACAAGATCCATTTCTCATCTATATGCAAACAATTTTTTTACAAAAATGTTAAAAATTTAAAAAGTCAGGGAAATCCAACAAGGACAGTTAAGCATAATTTAAGATTAGATATAATTTGCGTGAGGTGAAACCTTCACAAGACTGAATGCTAAAAAGAAGGTGTTTTAGCAACATATTAGTTAAGGGGATTCATATGTGCAACCAAGTTATTGTAGCTTTTTTGTTTACATCTCTTTCACAGTTTCATAGTGGTCATTGTAAAATAAAAGTCAGAATATATGTGGCAAAGGTTTTGAAATGGTTTATCTCAAATCCTGGCATTTTAAACAGAGGTGTTGAGAGCCACCATATGTTCAGAAGCTGCAATGTCAGTTAGCAGTGAACAAAATCCTCTTCACTTTTGGTGCAGTGTCATAGCATTGACGTTAAAAAGGTTGGCATTTCAAAATGCAAACAGTTTACCAACAGGCCTAAAAACCATTAAATTGAAACTTAATCTGCCATATTTACGCAATATGGCCAATGAAGTGGCCGCTTAAAGCATTAGCTCAGATGTGCATGGGCAGCTTCTCTGTAGGTCGAGTGCATGAGAGGAGCACCTAAATAAAATGAAGCTCAGCCAGGAGGATTTGACAGCAGAAAAATGGATTGAGGTTTCAGCAAAGGAAAACAGCCGAAGCTTTTGGTGGACAGAAATCACATAATCTTTTTTATTTTATTTTATTTTTTACCAAAGCTAACATTGAGTTTATTGCCTCTTTAGAATTCACTAATATAGACTATTCAGAAGTAACTCATTAACATCAGTAGCTATCTGGCAGACCAAATTAAGAGCATACATTATTCTAAACAGCCCTAGGCAACAGTAGTGCTGTGTGGGTCTGGCTTTAAAAGATGCCTTCTATCAGATAAGGATTTAATTATACAAAGCTAAATATTGTATTGACTGCTGGAGAGTTAAACGGCTTAAATGAAAGGAGGTATTAGCGTGCTCTTGCTAATGTCCTTCTATATGCCAATGGTCAGTCTAAACCCGCTCTTATGGAAAATCTTTTCATAAATCAGCAAGATTCATTTCTAAAAGGTCAATGTCTGATGTTTGTTGATTTTTCTCATAAAAAGGGAGCTGAAGCATTGATTTTGGATTACAGCGGCATCAAAATTCTCAAAATTTGATTTTGCATTACATCAATACGTCTGCCCTGTTTGTAAACAGAGAAAGTCTGCGGCTTTGGATCAGATCCTCATTATCGTCTTTGAGCAGGACTCGTGATAAGAGCCTGAGGACTGGGGTTTCCTGTTCCCCGCCTGATGCCGCTGTGGCATCTTCCTGTCTGGGTATTTTGGATCCAGATCAGCTCATTGCCAACCTGAGAAAATCTGTGCACATAAGCGTGCAGGGGAGGAGAACGAGTGGCTTGGAGCCACACGCAGACGCTCCACCTAAAGAGGAACAGCACGCCAGCCCTGGTGGACATCTGTTTTCACAGGTGTGCTCGCCCAGTGTGATTAAGATTGGTGCTACACACCCACCGAGTGACGCCGTGCTGGTACGGCAACACCATGGGTGCTGGGGCATGACTGTGAGGCACTGGGAACAGTTGCGTTGTTAAGGGGCAGATGGAAACGATGATGAGAGTTTGAGTGAAAGAGGACGGAGCAAATGGAGGAGAAAACGGGAGGCGAGTTATGAGAACAATCACAAAGCCTTTTTGCTGCTAACAACTGCTTAGAGAAACATCATGTAAGAAAAGTGGAATTATTTCAAAAGCATCCAGATTATCCTCTCCCATTTCATTCTTGCAGTGAGAGGAAGAGATCACAGGAAAGACTAAAGGAAGCCGAACATGGGAGCAGTAAATACAAGCAGCATCCAAATGTTTTTCACAAAGAACACTTCATGGTCTGAAAGGAAACCCATTCACATCCTGGAAAAGCCTATGTGATATAGGTGGGCAGCGGTTTTTGGCAGAACCAGCATGCCTGGTACCAAATCCTACAGCGCACCTGCTTCCATGGCAACCAGAAGACGGATTGCTTTCCCCTTACTCCAACAGGCCGCTTCATGCTTTAATGTAAAGCGACAACATGCCCGAATTAATTTGTGCATTGTCAATAAAATAAAAAAGAGAGATCCCCTGAACAGATTAAATTCTTAAAAAAAAAAAAAAAAAAAACAGAAAGCAATTTTCTTATCCATGTGGGCTTCCACACCCACGTTCCCCACCCAAACACACCCCCCTACTACCACACCATAATTTTCCAGGGGGTTTTGGAGAACTTTCAGCCACTTCAAGTGATCTCACTCCTGAAGTAGTATGAGGCAGCGACAAGAAAACCTTTAACGAACGAGAAAGCAATTCCATTTCACAGCAGCGAGGAACCGAGGAGGAGGGGCGGGGGAGTCAGTCACTGGCTTCTAAAGAGAAATAGAAGCCATGGATAAAAGCTGTTCACCCTAAGATATCTCCAGAAACAGGAAAAAAAGCAAAAAAAAAAAAAAAAGGAAAAGCAGAAGACAGACTTAACACCGAATCATCCTGTTGTACGTCTCTGAGGCTTACCTAGCTGACAGTCAACACTGAGAGCGTCACACTGTATGTAGCTTATTAGCATTCGTGAATGCTACTTTGCTTGTGCCCCAACTAAACCTTCTTAAACCTCTATCTGCAACCAACAGAGCAACACCATATTTTTGGTGCAACAATCTTACAAACAAGGGATGAATCAAAATAAAAACCATTATTATGCACGCTCACGCTGGGTAATAAAGTCTTTGTTTTTACAAGAGAGCTTAAGTGGTGGAGAATAAAACCTGTTGCTAATCCTTGGTTTAGGGAACCAACAGCAAAGGTGTAAAACTGATATCCATGCAGGCAGTGTTAGGATGGACTGTTGCATGATGTGATAAGCTACAGGAAACAAAACATACAGTACCTTCCGAAAGCACTTAAACCCTTCAACTTTTCAAAAGAGGTTTACTAGAGAACATCGGGGAACAAACAGCAATGTGAAGAACATGAAACACAACAGATTAGGCATAAAGCTTTGGAGAGATAAAGTTGGATTAATAACACCATCATCATCTCAACAAGGACTGTTCAAGTCATTTGAAAATGTGGAAAAAATGATCTTCCAGACCTACCAAGCAATGGCCGTCCATTTAAACTAAGAGCCTGAGCAATCAGAGAAACAGCTAGACAACCCCATGTTTTCTCTGGATGAACTGAAGAGATCGACAGGTCAGAGGTCACCGTTATTTGCCACCAGCCATGTAACACTAACCAGTTATGAGACCAAAACTGAATGTTTAGGCCCAAATAAATGGTAAAAATCACCAAAGTTTGTGCGTTTCAGGTCACGCTGAACACTCCAAGACCTTTTACACCAAGGCACAGTCACATTAGCAGACGTGGAGTAGTAGGCAATTTATGATTAAGTGCATTGCCCAATTGCACATCAACATGTGGCCAGACAGATTGGACTTGAAACTTGCACACTTTTTGTCAGAGAACCTTGTTTCTCACTTAACCTACAGCAGCCGAAAAATACTATGCAAGGCAGAAAACTGACACACGTCATCGGCACATGACAAAATTATTATAGACAAATAATAGGGCAGAGAACCAATTACTACTTAAATGATTCATCCTCTAAGGCCCTAATTATACAGTCAGAGCTACAATGGAACAGCATAAAATGGAGCACATTAATGTGTTAGACTTTATCTATACCAATCAGTATCATTTACCTTCTACTATGGGATGAGATTGATGGTTGCAAAATAGCAAATATGAAAAAGTTCAAGGGTTATGAATTTTCTGCATCCCTTTATTGAGTCTGGGGTTTATAACAAACTAGCCTCTGATCTTGTTTGCATCCACAACCATTTACAGACTTTTCACCTCTGCTATCAACGAAGCAACGACAGGCATCATCCCCAGACCTCTTTTCAGCTCCAGTCTCCTTTTCCTATTCATAAGCCTCTCTCTCAGCAAGCAGTACAACTTCTGTCAAGCTCTAGATGTGAGAAATGTGTATGTTTGTGAGTGTTAATGTGTTGGATCAGCACCACACAAAAGGTTCCGAAAGAGTCAGAAGATCAGAGACGGTCTCCCTCCCACTAGCTCTGTCCTTGTTCCACTATTTTTCAGAGAAAGCCATATCACAGTACTGCACATCACCAGGGGAGTTTAAGGGTACAAAAGCAGGCCTAATTCCCCCGACAGTGGAATTGGTTTACTTTAGCAAGGGTATCAAAGTACTTCATCAGAGAGAGAATTTTAAAATTTAATATCTCAAAAGCCCAACCGAACCGTGTGTGGAATACAGCGGAAAGCTCTCTGTGCGTGGATAATGGAGAAACAGACAGATAAAATAAAAAGACAAAACAACAAAGATGAATGGAAGTGGGTTTTGCAGAAAACTGATTTGGAAGGAGGTTACTTCAAACAAAGAAGTTCTTATTTAAAGGCATAATTAGCATCGTCCAGTGTGTCCCTTAAAAAGACAGCCAACAGATTATTCGAAACAATCACAGACGAAAAGAGCTTTATTTTCAAAGCTAAAATACTCAGGAGCAAATGATGAAATCCCTGTTTGAGCGATGAGTGTCTGTGGATGGAGAAGACATGGCTTCAGCTCCACAAGAGGGTGGGTTTTATGTCTTTATTTGGAATAGATGTATGCTAAAATTGGCTCGCGACACCACTTCATAAGTAGTCCAGGGTCAAACACAGTGCAGCATTCAGAGCTCCCCCACAGCATGGCAGACTGGGATTCTCAACAACAAAAGCACAAATATTTAAATAAATTGAATCCCTTTCACCCTCAAACACACCAAAATTTCCACAGACAGTCAAGCTCAAAGTCTCTAGACAAACAGAAGATCCTACTTTCCTTTAACCGAATGAAGCTGGTCTGTGTGAGCGGCAAATGCACACTTTCATAAGTCACTTGTATAATAGTGGCCTGGCTCACCTCCTGCTTCTGTCTCTGACTCTTTCACTCCATCTAAAACTCAGAAATGAAATTTGCTACAATTCACCCATGGAGCAAAGAATTCAATCAGGGATGAAGACAGTAGAAGAAGCGTTTGCACGGAGAAAATGACCTACCTGCTCGGCCTGCTGGGAAGAGAGGAAGGTCATGAAGAGAAGCAGCCAGCTTATTGAGAATCTCATTGTCCTGATCGGATATACACTCTCATGGGGCAGTTTACTAGCTACATTTTCTTTTACCTTCAGACCTGCATTAATTCTTTGTGACAAATGCAACTAGGTGTCTGAAACATTCCTCAGAGATTTTGATTCATATTTACATGATGGCTTCTCATAGTTGCTGCTGATTTGTCAGCTGCACGTCCACAATGAGACTCTCCAGGTCCATCACATCCCAACGCTGCTCTATTGGACTAAAGTCTGGTGACTATGTAGGGTCATTGGGAGTATAATGAACTTGTCATGTCTGGGACACCAGTTTAATATTAGCGCAGCTCTATGACATGAAATAAATAAGGTACTTCTAACCACACATCAGCCATTCCTGGATATTTCATGCAACATTCTCTCTAAACTTGGAAGATGGTGGTGCTAGCACATCCCAGTAGAAAGGGAGCCTCTAAGGATGTTTTCATACCTTATCGTCTGGTAGACTTGGTTTGACTGCTGACCAAAATTGTAACATTTGTTGCATTTTCAGCTACTGTGGTTCACTGTGTCAAACGCTTCAGATCAATTGGAAAACCTGTTCAATCCCTTGTCTGTGGTGATGCTGCACCAAGAATCACTGAAGTAAGCAGCACAAAAACCTCTGGAGAAGACATGTGCACAACTACTTTTTTAAACAAAAATGGAGTGACATTAGATTTTTGTGATTGTAGGAATTTCTCCTTTGTCTTTGATGAAAGGTCACGAGCCATTTCTCCCTCTAGAGTTAGACTCTTGGGTTTGTTTTGGTTGTATTTACCCAGAATGACAAAGAATTGAGTTACTCTCATGTGATTGGTTGATTTGTATAAACATTAATAAAGGCATATCTGTAAACAAAAATGACAGGTGAGTGTAAAAGCCCTGGTTGTCTGTTTGAGCCATCTTGACCATTGATGCTGTAGAAAGCCAACAGCACTGGAGTGTGAAGGAAATTGAGTCTATTTTGCTCTCAACACACTGCTCACAGATTGCATAGCCGGTGTGGAGCAGTGGATGCAGACAGTCTGCCGACCTGAGTGACCTCTGGCCTACCCGACCTTTCTAGAGCTAAACAAATGTGCCGTGAGAGCTCCACAAAAACCCTTTCCCCCCAAGGTGATGTAGAAAAATTTAAAAATGGACTGAAGACAAAAGAGTTTATTAACAGACACACAACGGAAAGTAGTGAGTAAAAACAGAATGAGAAATGGGAATAAACGAACTGACAGCAAACGTAGACACCAAAAGAAGTTGGCACTCGTCCATGAAAAGACAGCTGGCAGAGACATCCTTCATAAACCTGCCGGCGCAAGCGGCATGATGGTAGCAACCTCGAGGGACGCTCAGAGAGAGGGAGAGAGGAAGTGAGGAACGGGAGGTATGAAGAAGGGGGGTGGTGGCAGTAGATAACGTGGCTTCCGTCTCCAGACTGCTGTGCTAATTAACACAATTCCACATACAAGGCCCCCTGCTGGCCTCACAGGCTGGCCCCTGCCTTGTGCTCCTACAAGAAGGGACAGAGTGAAGGCTGTGTTGTCGTGCGAGGGGGAAGTGCTGGGGGAGTGAGAGAAATGAAAAGGGTTGAAAGGTGAGGTAAGGTCTGGTGGCCTTGTCTGAAGGTGAGTCAGCTCAGCTCCCCTGCCAGCCTTCATCCTGGCTCATCTGCCGTAAAGATGTGGAGGGAATGAAGACGAATGGGCTGGCGAATGGGGATGCTGATCAACAGCACAGTCACTCATCGCCTATCTCCCTCTGTTTCTCTCAACACCTAGAGGGAGCAAGAAAGAAAAAAAAGAAGATAGACGAAGAGGGACAGAGCAAAGCAAGAAGGCCAATGAGCCGGCACCAGCCCAGTCACAACACCACGGACACAAATCCCGGTTCTGTGCCATTAGCTCCAGACTGTCATAAATCAGACAAAGCCAGCCGGCAGGATGAGCGAGAAGGCCAAACAGAGAAGTCAAAAAACAACAGACGCCCAGCACTGATGTGGTAGGGGGAAGAAACAAACAGCAACCTCTGGACAGATGAAGCATTAGTAAGGAGCATCTGCAAACTTAGACAGCTCAACACATTAAAGCTGGATATTAAACCTACAATCCAATACAACCTTAACTGTTTAAATTTGGTTTGTTTTTCTTATGCAAACCAAACATCCTCCAAGTCAGAGGGTGGTGTTTATTTCAGTATGTTCACTTATGTTTGTGTTGATCACACACATATAAGTTCAAATGTGTACCATTTGTTTTTGTATACAAAGAGTACTTCTTGTTAATTCTTTTTCTCCTGCAATTCATGTTGTGAATTGGCATCATTTTCTCAACAGCGACACCTGGTGTTTAATAGAGTGCCTACAGACTATGTGATTTACTAAAATATATTGATGCTACCATTTAGTTGCTTCAAAGTATTAATCTGTTTATTTTTAAATAGTCAAAGACTTGAATATTGATTTATTTTTTGTTTTGTTTTAAATATCTTAAATACTACCAAACTGGTGACGTGACTTTTCCTGTTTTATCCACAATTTCCTCTTGATCTGTTGTTAATTATTTTCTCTTGTCACTTCACACCATTGTTTGTCTTAAGAAACACCTAAAGCTGCCAAAACAACTCAACATGTTGTTGCTAAGTAACCAACGAGTGAGTGAGTTAGTTGATGCCAGTAACACACTGAGCAGGCAGCCTTTTTATTTGCCTACATCCCCCAGAATGCCATGCTGTTCTGGACTGGAGTTCAGTAAAATGATCAAACATTCTATCCCAAGTATGTGCTATTATTATTGATAATGTTATAGGTTTTGTGGCTCTTCCCTACTTGGTGGTAACTGGCTGGTTAGTTACATAAAAATCTGTATTAAATTGTATAACTTAAATGGACATTTGTGACACAAATTAAGCAGATTTCAAGGAAAAAATGCTTTGTAAGCTCCTAAACACAGATTTAAGCCCATAGCTTCCGTTTTGCTTCTTAATTAAAAAGCCTCCATTATCATACAAACAATCTAGATTACACTGATATTAGCAGATTACTTATTTTGTCATTATGACTGTCACTCTAATGTATGATGTACATTCAGAAGACGAAGGCTAACGTTTTCATTAACGAGGATGTTGGTGGAAGAATTACCATTTCTGCATGTAATGATCTCAACGGGGGATTTCCTGACCCAGATTTCAACCACACCCAACACAGGCATGATGCCTTGGCATACACCCTGCTGGCAGAGTAACATCTGCTTCTCTGCTCTCAAAGTTGTACACACAACTTCTATAAGACACTGCTAAAAGGTATCTGCTTTATAGGAACAAGGGAAAGAGAGTTTCTGGAGGGGTGTCATGCAAAACCATTTGATTCCATGCAAGACTGTGTGTAGGAAGCAAGGCTTCGGATTGGCACAAAGCGGCAGCAGAGCAGGCTTTTGCAGAAGGATCTGGTATGAGTGTGCCAATCCTGCCTCACACAGCAGCACACCATGGGGAAGCTGAACATTTTTACGGTTGGATCCAATTAATTTCATCTCCACACACCACACATTTCAACATGCTAGGAGCGTTAAGGAGAGGAGGTGGAGGTTTCAATAAGGTGGAGGCAAGTGGGAATGCAAAATAAAGAGGAAGAGGAAAGGATGAACCAAGGTTGGGGAATCTTAGAATTCCCCGTTTCTTGCAAGAGGTGAAGAAAATGCAATTACACATGCCCTCTCATGCTTTTCAGGCAAGTATGGTGTGTAGACTTAAGAGGTTAGTGGTGGGGATTGTGCCCGGAGGCAACCTGCATTGCCATTTTCTATGCTAATAGACGCTTGTTCTGCATTTTAACAGACATTTGGTGGCACCGCTCGAAGCGTGGAACAGCAGAGGGGTGAGCGCACAGCGTATCTGTGGGCTGAGAAGGAGGAGGAAGAATCTGTCGCCTCGTGTCTCTGGAGATAGCGGGAATAATGAAAAACTCTCTGCTGGGACTTCAAAGCAAACGGCTGGTCATTTCCTGTGGTGATGGCTGATACGGGCCTGCATGTTCAGGCAACGTACACGCACACACTTAGTCACACATTCCTGTTAGCAAATCCTCAGACGGTGAACACCACTTCCTTTGATGGTACAGTTGGGCCAAAAGAGGAGGAGGAACAAGGCTTTCGGACAATGAATAAATTTGAAAAGCCTTTGTGTGGCCCTGGCAGGATCAGCCAAGTCTTTTAGTCGTCGCCTTGGGGTCAGCACTTATGCAATGTGGGTGTAATGCAAGAAACAAGCCTGACGTTTTACACCGCAAAGAACAGTTTATACTCAAAAGGCATTAGAAGACAAACATATCCTCAGCTTTTGTTATTCCATCTGCCAAACTTCAGACATTTTCTTGGCAGACAAAAGCAGCAGCACTAAAGCACCGGTATAATTAATCATGTTTCATTAAGTTATTCTAATTTCAGAGCTCTTGGCACAGAAGAGTTTACCATAGCCTCAAGAACTGAAGTTTAAAAAGTCTGATTTATTCATAAAATAAGCAGTGTCCTTCTGACAGAACTTCTCTTAGGCTGTCAAAATCAACATAAAGAGATTTAGAAGATTTGGCAACCAAAAGTGTGGAAAAATGTGGAGATATGCATGTTGCTCATCTCATCTTCGCAGTCTGAATGGTAATCCATGTCAGGACAGAGGGCGGCTTGGCCAGCATGCTACGCAGCCATAAACAAGCCAGCAGCAGCCCTTTCTGGCTTATCACAGTTCTAATCGCACCATCTCGTTCCGTTATGAAAGTCAAAATTCCCTGCAGGTTTTTTTATGGTATGTACTGCATGTGTGCAAGTTTTCATTTAGAAACAAATTCATGCAGGTTCTTTTAGCCTTACATGCTGGTTTAAAAAAAAAAAATCTAAGGGCTCACATTGTGTGGCTCAGTGAGAACAAAAACACAGAAACATCTGGTTCTGTTCAAAATGCCAGGAATTCTTCTGCTGCTTGGTTCATATTACTTCCTGAGCTCGAATGCTAGCTGTGCAGGTCAACAGATAAACTATGCCCCCCAAACACAATGCCTAGGCTTTTCCACGTGTAACCGAGGAGGTGTAATCTGACAAGTGATAGAGGTTTACACAGAGTTTACAGTCAGTGTGGATGAGCCTTAAGCAGGAAGCTGCTCTGATTTATGCCTTCATACCTGCTGCAATGAGAAGATCCCAAAGAAAGGCCATGTTTGAGATTTTGCCAGGGCAAAAACCTTCACCCCTCCCACTTATTTCCACTAAGGAAATCCCCACCAGCAGAGGGGCAGCAACGAGAAGACTGAGACCAGCAAGACTGAAATACACAAGTCAAAGGACAAAGAACCTGGAAGGCATCAAGTGACTAAAATGAGAGTATTCAGTTTTTAAAATTAGGTTCTCTGTAGTTCTTTTACCAGTAGAAAGATGCTATGTGACAGTGGATTTGTAGAACAATAAAAAGAAAAAGAAAAAATATATATCAGAGCTGTAAAGAACCAACAGCCAGTAAGTTAGTTGATCCCAGGAATTTAAATAGACTCAAACAAAAAGTGTTCATATCTGTGGGAGGTAACTGTATGTTAGAAGGTAATTAACATCTACATTATGGCAAGAGACATTATTTTATCAACCAATGAATGTCCCTCTGACTATTTAAAAATTACTTTGTCCGAGTCTTCTGGCTGTATGACTCGGACAAAGTCACGACACTTTCAAAATAAAAGACCTGGAAGACTACAAGAATGTAGCGTCTTTGATGCTACTGCACAAATGATCACTTGATTCAAAATTAAAAACTTTACTCAGTTTCTGGCAACTGTGCTGCCTTCCAGATGTCTCTCAAGTCGGAACTGGGACTTGGTGAACAGACACACATTAAAATAGAGAGAAACAGCTGATGGATATTGTACACTGCAGTGTTTATAACTGGTTTTATGACTTACAAGCTGTGAGCGGTACTAATAAATTGATATTTACAACTTTCACCATATTTTATAGACATGGGAGCCATATTGAATACTATATTTGGAACTGGTCAACAACTTTCACTGCTCAAATTTCAATTTGGAGGGAGTTTTTCTTGCATTTCCAACTGGTAATTAGGGGGAAAAAACTACTTCCAAATATTAAAAGGTATTCTTATTTCTTACATTGACAAATTGAAATTACACAGCGTCACCCTTAGTGATAATAATTTCATCGCAGTTGTTTGGCTGAGATAACAGAGCTGCACCTAACTAGATCTGCTTAATACAGGTAACAAAGCAGCAACTGATAGCTTCACAAAACCTCACTTAAAACAATTAAGTATCCCTTTCAGGTAGGAGAGCAGAACAGTACTCAAAGGGCAGAGTCCTGCCTTTTTAAATCTGTCCAACACAGCTCATTGAAATGGCTGAATTATTTTCTCAGCATCTCACCAAGGCCTGTAATAATGAACCATTTATTTTTTGAAGTTGTGTTGAACTAGGAAAAAAAGAAAACTAACGGGCAGAACAGCCATTAGGGACGACTGACACTGGACACCACTGCTGCTATTAGTTGTATCGCAGGGGAAAAAAAATTAAGCCCAAAGTAGTAGTTGGAAGATGTGCTTTTTATTTTTCAACTGCAGTAAACCATGTTGTGTTCTGCATTTTGTTGTGAGAGCCCAGAGAAAGCTGCTTTTGATTTCAAGACAAATAGATCTACACACTTTTAGGTCAGCTCTTTTTGCACACCAAGCTGGTTATAAACCCCCATACGTCATCCTTCCTTTACATTTCAGGTTGTGCTTGTTCCAATTCCCCCACCCTATTCTCTTATCTCCCATGTTTGACAGAGTGATGTCTTCAGCCAAAATCACCCTGTCTACTGCGGTTCCCCAGGAGATGGAGTGCCAGTGATGTAGACGATTCAATCAGAGAGAAGTGAAAGAGCAGATCACAGACAATACGCCGCGGCCCCATTACCCCCAATACCCGCTTACTGCTAGCGATGCTTAGCCCGGGCCCCCACCTAATGGGCCATAATATCATTTTACGCCATGTTCCAGCTCCTTATGCCAGATCTAAACATAACTGTGTCGCCAAGGCACAATAAAAACAGATATATTTCTTTATTACTCCTCACAAAGCATATCACCAGACCTGAGCACCCCTTCAAAGGAAACTAATATCTACAGGAAGCTGCTCTTTTCCTTGGCTCATTTAGAGCAGACGCGCTGTTGTTATTACTCTGAGCTGCACTCTGCCGGCCTCACACTCCCCATGCCGTTCACTCAAAAAGTAATGGATGTTTTATTATAATAAAATGAATACAATATCTTCGCCATAAATAGCGTACTTAAAAAGGCATTTTCTCTGCCTCCCAATATGTCTGGATGTCCATCATGCCTCAGGCTATCAGGCGCTACATGTTTAATTCAGAGTCACAGCTAGTTGCGGCTTGTGTGTCACTGTATAGATGAAAACAGTAACACGTCCAACCTCTGCTCACCTTTGACTTTCCGTTCTATTCACCCAATAATAACACGGTGCACCTTCTAACAAGAGGTCATGGAGACTCATTACTTCGGTTGAAAGCAGAGGAAAGAATTATCACCTGAGTTTTCTGCCCATTCATTTTCTTCATCTTCTGGGTTAGATGTAGACATGTGATGAGAAATCAGCTGGTGAGCAAATTCAGCCAATTTTGCATTTAAGCAGCAGCCTGTCAGACACTGTTTATAATAGTTTAATATGTCTGCAGTTCATTACGGCTGCAGGAGAGTGAGAGAAAGCAAGACTTATATATAACAGGAAAGCTTGACCGAGTACAACCAAATAGCAAAGTCCTTTTGAGCTTTCAGCCTTTGGCATGGACATATGCTGGATTTGGAATTTGTTGGCAGCTTTTTGGGAACCAGAATTAAAGTAAAGATCTACTTTCTTTATCCATTAGACACAGGAAGGGAGGTTTACATTTAGTAAAGTAATGTAGAATACTAAAGTCAGTTTAGATGGAAACTCCAAAATAAATCTTTTAAAATAAATGCTACCGTATTTTCCAGACTATGGAGCGCACCTTACTATAAGCCGCATCTACAAAGGTTTTTTTTAAGTTTTTTTATTGGAAACGTACATATAAAAGCCGCTGGCATCTCCACTGCTCTCGGTTTTCCACAAAGACGAAACAGAGGGCTGAGGACGTAGCCCTGCGTCTCCAACGCCGAACCATGGATTCGTTCACGGCGAGCTTACATGCAGCGGCTCTGTTTCCTTCCTGTACTGCCAGATCGGTAGCCTTCAACTTAAAAGCTGCATCATATGAACTTCTTTATGTTGTTTCCATGATGAGGGGGTATGAGTTTGAAAACATTTCTCTGTGGTGCCTGCTGCTGGCATGTGCTTGTTCTAAATTTTGATTTCAGATTTTGACTTCCAATGATTCATTTCCTGCTAAAGAGCCCCCTGGTGGTTGAAGAAAACTCCACAGAAAAGCCGCACCGGCCTACAAGCCGCATGGTTCAAAGCATAGGAAAAAAGTAGCGGATTATTGTTTGTAAAATCAGTCACCTAGATGTTGTAATATTACCTCGCCATCCTATACAAATAAATATTGACTGCTAAATCCCCTTGAAGTCCAGCAAAAATGTTCTAATCTGCAAATGCAGGAAGCATAAGAACAAACAGGCTGCACCAATATTGTCACTCTTCAGTGATGAAGTTGTTACTGTGTGAAAACATTATTTCTATTATCAAAAGTTTGTTGAAAACTGAAACTAGAGAAACAGAAAGAGCCTTTAGCAGCTTCAAGAAAGAAAACAGTTCTCTGATGTTCAGTCAAGCTGTTACAACAAGGAATGAGACATCAGCAGATAACAGGAAGCCGATCGTCTTACAGCAGTTGCCCTGTTTTTGTACATTTTGACAGTCTGACTCCACCTGCTAGGAAGCACGCTGAAAAAACAAATGTTTGCAGCCTTTTGGAAATCTCAATAAAAGTAAAGGACCACCAACTCCATAGAAAATATATAAAGAAAAGGAAGTTTTATTTATGTTAAATGTGCCAATAGTGCAAAAATAGATATAGCAAACAGATGTATCGCATTTTTAAAAGGTCAACTATCATTTTGTCTTTATTTGACATATTGGTGAAATCATATCCAAGTCTATACATGAAGTGGCATTTCTCCTGGTCTGTAGCAGCAATAGTATTGCTGATTTTTGTGATAATTACAACTGATCTACATTATCCTGACTCCTCTCTTTATTTTTCATCATTGCAATGTCCTCATATTTTCTGCAAGCTTCTCATCCAGTAAGATATGTGTCTGACGAGGGCAGAAAGGGCAGCAAGAGTCCATGCGACTGGCCAAATATATCATTGGCATGCAGAGTTTGAATGCGTGTCACTCCATATATAACACCCCATCAATATCTGCATCCAAGCATTCTTTCTACAATAATAATTTTGCAGACACCGTTACTGAGATTATGATTGAAGTTCAGTATATTGAGAAACTCTAGTCTTTTATAAATGGAATAGTGCAAGAAAAAAAGGCTACCCAAGACGCCTCTGTAGTTACCATAAAGTAATGGTTTAACAATCTGATGTAACCATCAACAATGATATTAATTTTAAATGTCTTGTTGGGGAAAAATCTGGTTTTATTTATAAATGCTAATGCCCTAGAACATGGAGGATTTTACTTCATTTGTGGATTATTTGGGATACGGAAAAAGCTCAACAACTTTGAACTTTTTGAATATTCATTGTCATATTAGGTTATTTACATCTCTAATTTATGCAAAAAGCAGGAAAACTGCAGCTTGCATCAACTAAAATCTGTCAAATAAAAATACAACAAAATCTCAAATTAGAGAAGAACTTATACCATCAACAACAAATAATCCTGAACTACACAAGGACTGTAGCACCATTATCTCGTACACATATATTTTTATTTATATTTATATATACACACATATATCCTAAGGTCAGATCATCCTATTTACACTATGAGGCGGACGAGACAAGCAAAATCCTAGGGGTGATGGGATGTGTGTGCGTGTCTGAATAAGTGTGAATGTCTGAATACGTGTGTGTGCGTGTGTGTGGATGTATAGAGATGGAGGCAGACGAGAAGTTGGGGGAATCCAATCTCTCACACTGAGGAGCAGAGACAGGTGGGCAGATATGCCCCAAACCGAGAATAACCCCTGCAGTATCTAAGAGTGAAATGACAGGATTACAGGGGAATTAGGAACCTGCTGAAATGGTTGATAATGCTGTTTATGGTTGGAAGTCACGCTGGCAAAAGAGAAAAATAAATGAAAAATGTTTTACTAATGAAAATATGGACAAGCTTCTTCTCAGTTATTGAGCAGAAAATTCAAGGACAGGAGCCTCTTGCTCCATTTAAAGCAGAGTTGATGTTGCCCACTTGACAGAGTCTTAGAGCAAATGTGTATATATATATATATAAAAAAGATGCGTCCTTATCACAGTTTTTTCTCAAACCTTTTAACACTTGCGACAGTAAACATAAGCCCCACTATCCTGGTTGAGAACGGGATTATTGTTGTGTCAACAAACCCCCATAGATAATAGTAATTACTGCCCTGGCTGCTGCGCCATCAGTCTGAGGCAACTTCACTAGCTGACAGCTTGGTCCTAATTACCGAGAACCACCAATTACGAGCTTCATTTCATTATTTATATTCCACGGAGCGACCAAATAAAAGAGACTTCAGTTACTCCGAGCGCTCACATCTCTGGCAGCTGCAGGAGCGTCCAGAGACCTGCTGAATCACTCTCAGCTTTTTTTCCTGATCATAAGCTAGTAACCAGGCGAACAGTGAACTGATGGTGCACATATATGCAAAAAACTGCAGTTCCAGAAGGAAACTGCAGTGACTTTGTTTTTGTCAGCCACAGGAAGTAATTTAGCTACATAGGAAGTGTGTTATCTACTCCACTAGCAGTTAAAATTTCAATCATTCCACAACTTGATACGTGCAGAAATTAAATGACAAAACTGCTTCAATTTTAATGCAGTCTCCAAAATATTGAAATAAACACCAGCTTCTTATCGGTTAAGTGTATTCAACCACACTGATTTGCACAGATGTTCCCCATCACCCCCGACTGCCAAGCGGCGTCCAGAGATGGCTGACAGGAGGGAGGCAAGGAGAGGGCTTGGGGCGGGGGTGTGAAATTCGGCTATTCCTGCTCCAGTGATTTCTCCGGAAACTTGGCAGATCATTGTGGAGATTTGTATGTCTGTGGATTTGACATGAAACTGTTTGAGAGGCTCGTCTGGAATCCGTCTTTCAACGAGCCATCCCTTCACCCTCCCCTCGCTGCTCATGTTATGTTCCTATAATTCCTGAAGGCCACAGTTCCCAGCCTAACAAAAGCTGCAGATGTGGTGATTATCTCAGGGTATTTTATGGCTTGTACGATCCACTGAAAGACGACCGTTATTACACCTGCTGATTCAAAAAAAACAAATAAACACGTGTGTGTAGAAGCTGCAAAATAGGCAGAGCAAACAAAAAGAAAAAAAAAAGCATCTGCACAATCTATTCAGACATCTGCAATTGCACACCTTGTTGATCTCTAAGATTCAGTGCAAATTCAGTGATTCACAGAATGAGCTGAAACGGAAACTCGCGCTCAGAAAGCTGTAAAGCATGCAGAGCGAACACGTTCCAAAGAGATAACCTATCACAAAAAAATGGAAACATAATTACAAAAACGGAACACACTGTAGAAATCCAAAGCTCTTAGCATGTAGATGACAGCTGCGCAGGGCAGGCCTTGTTTGCACGGCCTGGAGAGGAGCAGTATATGTGGCCTGGAGGCCGGATCCGTTCCAACTGTGCCCTGGCACGAAAACGATCAGCCCGGTCCGACTCGACAGCTTGGATATTTGCAGGGGGCGATGGAAAACTGGAACGCTCCAGCACCGTGTTGGAGGTGGAGGAGGTGGGCCGGCAGGCGGAGAAGCGGTGATGAGTCAGGAACAAGGTGGTTTCTATTATTTTAGGTCAGCAAGGACGTGACATTCCAAAGTCTGATGAGAAAGACCAAACCGCGGTGGGTGAAGGAGGTGCCATTTCTGTGGGGGCCTGAGGCAGCAAGTTTATCCAAAAGCACATGTGTCTGGAGGACATATGAGCATTTTTAAGCATTTCCAGACATTTATTAGGCATCTGTATACGCTGCAACGGTCAAAACCTGCATGGTGATGATGCATCTTTAAAGCCTACAGTTAGTTTATGTAATTATCATTGAGTCAAAAAAAAATAAACAGGTCTGAGGTCATGCAGCTCATGGGAGAAAAAACAAAACTAAGAATAAAAGTTAAAAAAGACATGACAAGTAGCCTAGCAAGAAAAAACTATTACTTTTTTTAGCATCATCCATCATCACTTACAAAGAGTCAGAGTTCGGGATTTTCCTTAAAACTAAAGAAAAGCAGGAGGTTTTCACAACCAAACATAATTTTATAAAGTGATGCAATGAGAAACCTGCTGGTTATGGGAATATTTTCAGTTTAGCCTGCTTTGACCACTGACAAGAAAATTAAAAATCGTATCAGTGTGGTTGATGTTACTGACTGAAGACTCAAAGCTCAGTGTTTTTAGGATCAAAGACAAAGTAGAAACAAAAAAAGTGGACAAAGAGACGCAAAGAGATATTTAAAAGCAAACCATTTCGTAGGATATAGAGACACGTCTGAAGTGTGTTAAGCAGATAACAGAAAAGGTGAATGGAGAACAGAAAAGGCGCTTTGTTCCATGTCTTCAAACTATAAACCTGTCCGTCATCCTGGCAGCCTTTGATAAATATCAGTGTTAAGGTGAGGCTCTTCCTTTGAGGAACAGACGGAGTGTCGTTTTAGCACTATGTGCAACACTAACTTGAAACAGCAGTTTAAAAGGTCAAATCAAAAATCATTAATACAGTATATCACTATTTTACACGGATTGGACTCTCAAACACACTCTGCTCCTAAAATAAATAGATTTTTTTATATTACTATGGCTAAAGAGAAAGCAAAATCAGCTAAACTCACTATCAAGCCAAGTCACAAAAACAAAAAGAATCAGCCATCGGAAAATCGGACAAAATAATTTTGATCTGTGCAGCTCAATGTGAAGTTTCACAAGACAACACTGCCCCATGAACAGCTTTGATTACCATTTGCTATACAGAATAATGGGGAAAATGTGATTTTTTTAAATCAAAGAAATCAATCTAAAATTCACAACATTCTGTTGCACAAGAGAATAGAAAGCTACAGGCCCCACCCTGTCCCCAGGGTTAAAAAACATTTGTTTGATTTAGTGCATGCTAATTCATTCATCCCCAATGTAGCTCTTTGCTCTGGGGTAGTGCCGATGCAAAGCCTCCTGGGAAAAATGATTGACACTTCTTAATCCTCATGGATAGCAAAAAGCATGTCATTACCATGACATTTATATCATCTTCTGGGACATGAGATGAAGAGTGTAAACAACAAAAGGGATTAACAGCGAAACTCCATAAATAAGGAGTGTGAATGTTTAATGGGATGCATTTTTGGGTCACACGTGTAGTTTAAATATTTCACTGGCTGTGCTCACTTAATAGAACGGGGATGGAGAGATGCCTGCGCTCTGGCACCTGGGGTAGCCAAGATTTCAAATTATCCAACATTTTATTTATCTGTAACAACAGAGGGCTGGCTGGTGGGCACAGAGGCTGCAGGAAATGTGATGGAACGTGGAGCACAACAGTAATGACCAAAGCAAACAGCTGATAATGAGGAAGATGCATGGGGGGGAGAAGGAGTCATCCGTCAAGCTAAGCACTACACAGATGAGTAAGAGGCATCCAGAGAAATCAACAACTCCTCAAGTTTTCTGACAGCTTTGGGACTTAAACACCACAGAAACTGTTTGTGACAAAGTGAGAAATATCAGACGAGCCTTGATATATCAGTCACAATTATGTTGCGACGTTCTTCACCTTAATTGATCTCTTTGACTGGATGAGCGGAGCAGCGTTTCCCCTCTTCAATTAAACGCGTAAAGAAAAAGTTTTAACAACGCTCTCCATAAAAACCATTACAGCAGCAGTTAATTACAGGGGATCTTCAGCTAATGAGCATCAGAGCAGATTTAATTACTCATATCCCTTAATAAACAAACAGATCATAATAGAGCGCACGTAAAGTTTCACCAGAACGGACCGAGTTAATACTTTGAGAAGTTGCCTCAACTTGTAGGACAAGGCTTGGCTCGTAATTGGGGCATAGTTTCCTGAAACAGAGCGTTGGGTAACAGAACTACGGTACTTCCTCTTCTTGACGCTGTTCAGTTCCTTTCCTCCAGAACTTTTAATACAGATAAACAACAGGGAGTAAAATGGTTATCAAGTGAAAAGAGGAGGCTCGACTGATTACTGGGTTCCTATGCACATTTTAAGTGAAAATACCATACTTCTGTACATTATTTTTGAGAACTCCAACAGGTTTCTCTGTTAAACTCATTTTTTAAAGAAAGGAAGGAAGGTATGTGCCTTAGCTTGAGAATTGCATGAAAAGGGATAAAAGTAGCTAAAACGTATTAGTTTAATAGTCACCATTTTCAAGTTGAATTGATGTAGAATTATAATTTAACATCTAAAACTGGGGAGCTTTTCCCCCTGAAACTGTGGGATATAAAATGAAGTACTGAAAGTGCTATTTTTTTAATACAGTTTTCTTTCTCCGTCCTTATTCAGACCTGAAAAAACATCATTTCAAATTCAATACCTTTACAGACAGCATAGGAACCCTGTAATTATACCACCTCCACACCATTAGCTCCACACCCTGCTGTTTACTCAAAGCAGTTTGATACACCGAGGCCTGGCCTGAAACTGATTCACCCATCAGGAGAAAAACAGGAGCTGAAATGCTTTTTTTATTCTTCCCCCTCCCACCTTGGCTGCTGCCCAATGGGAGACCATAAAAAATTACTTAAATCCAACTGTGTTTAGTGAGGACAAAGGGTGTGAGGACAGTGTGAGCCAGAGAAAGTGAGGAAATGCAGGGATCGAGTCTGCAGAGTCTAGCTGCAAAAATACAGCTTGAGAGAGAGTATACAAATTGTGATAAGTTTTTATTAACAAAAAAAAGGAAAAAAAGAAAAAAAAAAAGAAAAGTGGTACAGAAAATAGCTAGACCCCGATGGATTTTTCTTTGTACAGAAAAAAAAAGTAAAAGAACATAGCAAAGTGGTGTAAGTAAATGAGAGGATAAGTGAAAATAAAACGACCTTGGGTTGCTACTCACTAGAGAGAGGCCGACAGGGGTGCTGGGTGCGTCTTGGCTGCTGGAGTGGAACAGAGTAGGGTGCAGTGGCGGCTGCACAGTGTGTGCTCACTGGACACTTCAATCACAGGTAGCCCCAGCCCCGGGCGAATTTGGCCAATTAGCCACACACTGCCGCTGACCCCCGGCTTCATTAAGGGCTCGGGCTCTGGAGGGGGAAGAAAGAGGGCAGAATTAGAAGGTGAGGGGAGACTGTCATTACTGGCGACGGTTTGAGAAGACGCATCTACACCTTATGCTTAAGGTGGGACTGAAGGTTACAGATGAACACAATCAAGTGTGGAAACAGACTCAGCTCCGCATGTACCCACCACCCCCAAAAATCACACTCTCCACGTCCCTGAGGGTTTATACCTGGAGCAAAGGTGGTGGAGGTGAGAGTTAGAGCTACAGAGGCCAGAGGGCAATGCCACACCCCCACCTTAAAACACAGATGCAGTGACAGCAACAGGTGTGGTGGCCGGCAGACATGCAATTATCAGGCTGAGATTCTGCTCTTTGTGACAGAGACAACAGCAGATCAGAGGGAAGATTAGAGCTACAGGGGGAGAGAAGAGGAGCGGTACAGGAGGAGACCGAGATGAGAGGGAAGAGGGGAGGATGCACTACTACGAGTCCCTAGAGGATGGAAGGAAAAAGACTTTCTGTTCTGCTCTTTTGATCGGCAAGTCCTCAGAAACTGAAGAAAATGCAGATCAAAAGCCAGCCCCACGCTGTCAATCACAAGTTCACTTTCACACATCAGCATGAAGGTGATTAGTTTTGACCTTTAGAGTACTTGCAATTATTTTTTCCTCGATTATAAAAAACTAAAATAAAATACACCTCGCTGATATTTAGTTGGGTTCGGGCTAAATTCTCGTTGTATATCTGCCTATAGTTTTTCTTCAAAATAGTAGAGCTCAATGAAACCGGTTGGATTCCTGCCAGAGATTTAGCTTTTAAGCATAGGTCATGCATTTTCAGAACATGCATGGCCTATGCTTGTTCTGCTCCATGTTGGAGCCTCCAACTCGGGATCATCGTCTTGTACAAACGCCAACTTGGATCAACCATCCGTTTGTTGATTTTAGGTGCCTTCAAATCATCCACTTCACTATTGCAATTCACTACTACTGTACCCCTGGAAGTAAACAGCAACACAGTATGATGCTACCACCACCACCACGTTTGAGAACAATGAGCTCATGTTTTACAGCTTCACTTTGATCTTCAAAGACTCTTATTATGGTCAAGTTGGTCTCCATTTTCTCTTGTCTGGCCTTTTAGAGTAAGTTTTAGAGTACTGGTCAGCAACCTCTCAAGTCTGTGATGATTTAAACGTCACTTTCCTGTGGATGGACCAGACAGATGCATCTTCCAGATTATTATAGAGCTCAGATATATACCATCAGGACAACATTAAAACTGGTTTTGGATTGGATAAAGAAGACTAACATTAAACTCCTGGAATGGCTCCAGCCTCAACTGTATTGACAATTTATGGACTTTGCTTAAGAGCTTAGTCCCAGCATATGAAACAAATATAAATGTGCTCCACCAATTATGATTAAAAGAGTAGTCATATATGCAGCCAGATTTATATCAGTAGCTTGCTTACGGCTATATATAGCCACAAGCAAGCTCTTATGTTTACTGTGGTATACTTATCAGAAATGTAATCTGTGTGTATATATTTATTAAAGAGCAGTATAATGTATTTTCCAGACACAGTGCCATTTTAGTTATAAAAAATTATGTATAGGACTTTAAAAAAACATTTGATTTCATAATTTTACACCTTGAAATTGGGCCTCTGTCATTTTAAGAAACTCCTGCTTTTTCCGACACTCCGTTTTCGGGAAGTTGTCACAACATGGCTCCTTTATTAACCCTTTAACAACGTTTTTACCAGCATTGCACTTAGATGTAGCTCATATATTGATCTCTACTGATGCACAGTTCCACCAGCTGTGTGCCAATTGCTTCTGGTTAGTCTGAAGGAGCTGAGTGAGGGAGGCAATGCTGCTCTGTGAGGTGGAAGCTTGGAAGCTGCAGCACCAAGGAGGAGCTTTGTCCTTGAAGGCAGCGCTCTGTTCCACCAAGCGTTTTGCACATCTGAATGGTTGCCACAGGAGATTAAAGGATTTCTCAAACATGTATTAAAGAATCAAGTTAACACTCCAGCTGTTTTTAAGGAGGTAATAACATAACACGATTTAAAGCTCAAAACTTGATTTCACATACTATTGCCCCTTTTTATGGGATTTCAAACCTGTGTTGGAATAGAGAATACACATTATATGGTTCAAGTCATATAATTTCTCCTTCACCAAAACAGGTAAAATGCATCATTAAAAGCACATTAATATCCCATTTAAATCAATAATAATAAGTGTGTGCACTCATATACTTTGGCCTTCTGCAGCAGGAATCAATTTACTCAGGGTAGTGGTCTGAGGAGACCTCATACACATGTTTGCAGGACACTTATAAAAAGCCAAAACATCTCATGTCATTTCAGAGTAGGTGGAGCAGCTTGTGGCTACATGGGACACGCAAGGCTCAGCAACAGTTAGTCATATACAAATGTTTTTCTCCCTTACAAAAGCAGAAAGCCACATGGGACTTGTGCCTGCGTCACATTTACTGTGAAAACCTCAGAGGTGCCGTAGAGGAGTGGGGCGCTTCATACCAGTGTTCCTTCTGATTACAGGGCTTTGACCCAGCTAAAGAAAAATGTTTATAAGGTGGGCTACCAGAATAGTAATAACTACTGTCAGAACCTTTTTATGTTTGGGAGGAGGAGATACCAGGCCTTTAGTTAAAACAAGTCAAGGAAAAAAGATCAATGGCCCAAGTCGGAGCAAGAATTGGAGGGAAAAGTTTGCAAACATGGTGGGAGATTATGAGGGGGGGATGTATGAGTAGATGAGGTGGGGGAGTGGAGAGAGCGCCAACGAAGAGGGATCTAGCTCATCTGGTTGCTAGTGGCTTATTGATCGGAGAAGACACACAGCTCCAAGCCATTCATCACAGGCCACTCTCAGGTCCTTAGATAAGTCCTGTGATAGTGCCTGCTTGCTGAGCAGCTGCAACTGGCCACATCCATTATCGCTCAAACGAAGAGCTACAGGGGTGTGTATCATGCCTCCCCCCCAGTTTTATAATACACATGCCTATTCCCACTACATTGGGAATGGGCATGGAAAGGACTCCTGGGTGACATGGCAGAAGGAAGGCTGGATTCAAAATAGAAAAGAAGCCTGTGGTTAAGGGCCTGTGGCAGAGGCTAATGCCTACAAAGGCAAAAGCTGCAGTTAAAGTGCTGGAGTTTGATGAAAAATCACAACCACAAACGAAATGAAAAACTTTCTGTTTGCACCAGCAGGAGGTGGGAACTTTTTTATGGCCCTTTTGTTTCCATTTCACCATTAGCAAAGCTGTTTTGTAGAAGATAGTACGCAAACTAGCTGAGCGACAGGCAGATCTGAAAACTGCTGAGTGGTTCTGACTGTATGTATGACTGAATGCGAGTGTGTATGTGCATAAAGGAGAATTCCCCAACTGGGCAGGTGGGGATCAGCCATAATGAGGCATGCAGGGAAAGAAGACAGAAAGGGAGGGCAGGAAAAAAAGATGACAGGAGGAGTGATGGCGACAGGCTCAGAGCCAGAGACAGGGCCCCAAAAGAGCAATTACAGGAGCTCCAGAGAAGGTGTGGGCCTCGTCCCAAGGCATGGTTTCAAACAGCACAAAGCCCTGCCAGACATGTACTCACAGGCAAACACACACAGACACATGTATACTGGCTTTATATACAGTTCTTATGTCAAAATCCTATAGTTTATATACAGAAGTTTACTATGACGCTAAGGTGTCCTTCTCTACAAAGGCCAGAGTTTAAATAAGGGTATAAAAGAAAGAAAAAAACAGAAAGGATGGATAGATGGTGATCAACTGCATTAAACACAAACCATTAGATGAATGAAAGGATGGACAAACAATTTGAAAGACGAACGGACAGACAGGCAAGAATTGGTTGACGACTGAAATTGATGGTCTAATGGTAGGATACATGGATAAACAAATAGTTGAATGTGTGAATGGTAGGCCTGTCACAAACAATAAATCAATTAATTACATGATAGATTAAAACAAACGCAACAACTGTCATTTGCTTGACTGATCGTTTTTCTCTTTTTACCAAAAACTGCACGATAAAAGTTGTCAGTCTGGTGCTCTGGTCTCAAAGACCCCTTTTTTTGAAAGATAATTTGTTTACAGACACTTCATAATTCATTTTATTTGTTGTTGTTTTTTTTTATTCATTTTGGATATTTCAAATGAAGTCTCTGTAAACAAAATTATTTCCTTATATGTTTTGTTTATGATTGTCGTTTTGTGTAACTTAGGAAGAGATGCACCGTTCAATCGCATGATATATGAAAAGAAACTCAATTTTTATTTGTCTTCCAGTTCCAGCGTTTAAAAGTTCATTAAAATTTAAAGTTTATTGATCTCTGAGAATGGGTTCTTGCCATTATTAATATTAATTGAAAATGGTCTCGAAACAATATTATTGTTTATCGCAATAAGCTCTAGGACAATTTATCGTCCAGCAAAATTTGTTATCGTGACAAGAAAATGGCCAGACAAGTGGTTGGATTAATGAACATACCGATGGCCAGTCAAATGGACTGAAAGATCCTTTAAGCAATGATACAGGGCATAAAGTCTTAAAATACAAATCAAATAAAAAAGTTGTTAGAAGCCGTAGGAACAACAGAGACGGGGTGAAAACGCAAAATGGGAAGGAAGGAAGCAGGAGGGAATATTTTCAAGTGGAAAACATCAGCATGCTACATGCCGCACATGTTTGTACCGGTACATTCTGTGCTGCTCTGAAGCTGCTTCCTAACACCATGGGCTGAAACAAAAGCCCAAACTCCAAGGCTCTGGTCTGCATGCCGAAAACTTTCAAGTGAATTCTGCTGCGACTGGTGGGCGCTAAACAACTGTGAACGGTCTGGACAGCCTCTCACCATGGTGCCCGTCACAAACAGGGCTCTGAAATAGCTTCTGAAGGCAACCATTTTTGGCCTTCTCCACTCCACCACTTAAAGGAGAATGACAAGATGGGGAGAGCAGACATAAATGACGGGAGAACGAGAGAAGATATGCAAACAGATATGTGGGGGAGGAGAAATTAAATTAAGAGAAAAGTTCTTGCGCACCGGTACGGACCATTGATTTCCCATTCTCTTGGAAAGATTTAATGAGCTTAAATAGGAGGCTGGTTTGACACTGCCACAATGACTCTGAGAAAGCTCCCTGTGAGAGGAAATCGTTCAGAGGCTGTGACGGCTACCAGCGAGAGGGAAGGGAGCGAGGAGGGAGATGAGATGCAGGGAGGGAGGGAATGTTTTCATGCCAAAGTAGGAGACATGAGGAAGACAGATGTTGGATTATGCTTGGGAAATGGTCCACGGCTAGCTTTACTTGTCTAGTTCTCAATGAGCAGGGAAGAGGGAGGGAGCTGAGGATGAAGGATGAAAGGGATTAGAGCAAGAGAGGCAGATGCTGAAAGAGGCTAAAAGGTGGTCTACATTCAACTGAGCTGCCAAGTTATGTAGGTGCTTACTCACAACAGGCGCTCATTATAACCCAACGATCTCCGAGGTGATTGACAGTTCCTGCTCGACTGCGGCGCTTCACCTCATTACTTCCTGGATGACCTCCCTACGAGCCATTGAAGAGATGCAATTGCTTGGCAGCCATCTTGTTTTCCAACCCTCCCCTCTCACTATCGCACCTTCGTAGGCAGGAGCACTGTAGTGACTTCCGAGAGCAGAGTCCTCGGGCGCTTCACCGCGCTCTGCCGCTGATGAGGGCCCCACTGGGAATCATCAGTAGCCGTTTTATGAAGCTGTCTGGCAGAGTGAATGCGCTCAGCGTCCCGCCACTTATTTTTATTTTTTGCAGGCAATCACGGTAATAGGAAAGTGGACTGTGAGCGTAGCAGCATAGCTGTGAGCGGTACCAAAGGGATGAGGGCTTCCCTTCGCCAACTGTTGGATGCCACCGTGTGTTCAATGACTTCCTTCATCCAAACTTAAATTAAGAGCCGTTTTACCCTGGAGATGCACTTGCTCCAGATGATAAATATGGGAACATTTCTGATGGAAGTAAGTAATTGGGTCACTCTGTTAGAGCATTGCAAAAGTATTTATCCTGAGATTAATTTACACAGATTCCCTGTTCACTAATTAGATTACAGACATTTTTAAGGGCATCAGAGTAGAGGTGGCTGAATATATGTATACTTAAACAAATAGTTCTAAATCTATGTACCCTCTTTTTTCTCCTTCAGAGTTGAGCTCCACGTTGTGTTTGTCCATCACGCAAACCCCCCGTAAAAAGCACGTTGAAGTTTGTGTTTGGAACATGACGATTTGAAAATGCTCAATGGGAGAAACGTTTCCCCCAGAAAACTTGCTAAGCCTGGTGGCTGTCATTCAACCAGCGGCCTGTCGTGTTTTTGAGTAAAAAAATGTTTAAAGTTGACAGGAAATTTGAAAATATAACTTGATAATTATGTGTTATTGGACGATTGGAATATCAATATCTGAACACCAACTAGAAAGTCTTAAAAATTTTTAAAAAATTTAAATAAGCAATGAGGGCACAAGTAAAGCCTGGTGGCCCGCCAGGCTTATAATACACTGTGGGAAACACTTTTGCAACTCTTGGTATAAATTTGCTTATTATGTTTCAGTTACACAATTCTGTAACTTTGCAATTGAAACATATTTTTTTGTGTAAAAACCAACTAAGAAAAGAAAGAAAAAAAAAAGTTATCATTGGACAGAATGGGACCCGGTACTTCAGTTTAATACAACAGGTTTCTACGAAATGACTCGGAAAAAAGCCTCATTTCCGCAAAGATAGCCAATAAAATGTGAGTTGGCAATTAAAGCATTGATTTATAACAAAATTATTCAGGGCAATTTGATGCAAGCTACATTCAGATTTAATGATGCAAGATTTGCAGAGTTTGCATGTGCAGTGAGGCATAGAAGAGTTCCACCGTACTTTACACAAATTTAGATTGATTGCTTATAACTGGATTTCTGCTGGATGCGGAACATTTTCAAAAATCATGTAATAAATTGTGGTTTTGATGTCTAGTCACATGTGAGTCACATATGACTTCGATAAAAACAACTCAAAATGAATGTAACATTAAAGTCCATAACTGTATGTAAACTTCTGTACTGAATTATATTAATGTCTGTGTGTATGAGAGCTATTTTAAGTCAGGGTTTCCCACAGTGTATCATATATACCCAGATGTGAAACAGATGTCAAGTTATTCTGCATATATACAACATTTTGCAAAATAACATTTGAACCTTCTTGTCCCTTAGTTTGTCCAATAACTACAAACTTAATGTTTTAGTCTGAGTTTACAAAATGTGCATATTTGTATAGTGAAAACAATAAGTTTTCTTATTTTTTAATTAATGCAAGTTATAAAAAAAAAACTTCTAGAGTGCATTTCTACTCTGCTCCCTTAAATCCAATACCCTTAAATAAAATCAGAGGGTTATTAACATCAAAACTCCTATAGTTAGTAAACAAAAACCAGATGGCATCAACTTGATTTAAAAAAAACACTCTTACCAAACTATCATTTCATAATTACAGGTATGGTTTCTATAATAGAAACCAAACCTAATGTAATATTTTAAACACTGATGGTGAAAAAACAAAACATAAAAAAGGCAGAAAAAAACTTAGCCAGTAGGATTTTTTTTTGCCAAAAGTTGTATTTCAGAAGCCTGTGTTTGCATTTAGCTCCAGAATGTTTCTAAGTTTAGAGGTGTTTTTCTTCCAACAAAAATCTGTTTCCCAAATCAAGAGCGCAAAGACAGAGTTCATCAGTTTCTGACCCTGTAATTTTACTTCACCTCAAACTTTTGCTCAAGAGCTGATAACACAGCTGGCTGGCAACGTGTCTCAGAGTGTTTACCCAGACGGATGCATAGTAAGCAGTACAGCAGCGACTGTGGGTGTTGTACACAACTGGCAGCAGTGCTGAGGCCATGTTTCGCAGGGCATTCGTCTGTGACTCGCAGCAAATGTTATGCTGAGGAGGGGACATATTTTTAAAGAAAATGCATCTTAAGCTGAAACAATCATGTGGTTCTCTGGTGATTAATTATAGCAAGAGGAAAAGCAGCCCGTATGAGAGTTCCCCCATTTGCTTCTGAAGAACTGGAGCGGAGGCACACAGGCGTGTACTCCCACACAAACTGGAAATGGCTAACAGGAGCAAAAACAACTCGAAGACGACGTGTTTTACTGTTTTAGATATCCAGAAACAACATTTTCTGAGCCAGCAAGACACAAACTTTCACAGTGGAGTTCTTTCGATACGACTCCACAGGTTCAGATTTATGCTGGACACCGGACCAGTAAGCAGACCATTTATACTGGTTTTATATATATATATGGACTGTGGATAGAAGGTTATTATAGGAACAAAAAGCTATATTTCATAATTGCACCACCGCGCTTGTGTCCTCTCAGTGAAATTGGCTCTCCAGAATATATTCCCTCTCTCTTTATCTCTCTTGTCTGGCAGAGAGGGTGATTTTGACAGGCTGACTGTCTCTGCTCATGCAATAACCACCCTCCATTTGTATCTGAGGAGGGTGCATTAACTGGACAGCGTAATCAGCCGCACAGGAAAAGCAGCGAGCCTCACCGACCGACTGCTTTTTACCACTCTGGGCTATAACAGCTCGCCATTAGGCCACAATTAGTGCAGCTCATTTGGGGGGAAAGCAGCCCCTCCAAAGCCCCTTGGGCTGCAGAGTGGAAGAGAGAAGCAAGACTTTTCGTCAAAGTCTATTGTTGAGACAAACATTCAAGAGAGATAATCTGATTTGTTAACATTCCTGATGGTAAATGCAGAGGGACTAAAAAGCCTCACACGGTACCACAGGACATTGCTCCAATCCAATTTGAGGGTATTGACACTGCAAACAGCTAATTACCAGATATTGCAGATAAGAGAATATCCTACAATGTAAAAGGAGAGGGGATGATTTTTCAATGTAGGAGGGAGAATTAGACTTAAATAGTCCTGTAGTAATAGTAAACTCCATGTGAAGGATGCACTTCCACAAAGTTTAGCACCCACAAAGATGTTCCCTTCCCTTCCCCAGGGGATTTGAAACAATGACGTGAAAATGCACGTTCCTGTGGTCATTTGTGGCATGCTGGCAGTGGGCAGACACAGATAAGAGTTTGGATCGGTGGCGGCTGACACACTGTGATTATCTCTAGCTGCTGGAATTGACCGTCCATCAATCCAGGCGACCAAGACAACTAGGGCTGGGCAACTTGATTGTTATCTGAGGCACAATTTTTATGATTTACTGACCTGAGACAAAAGAAAACAAGCATAAGTAGAGGTGTTTTTGATACTTTGTAAGATTTCAATACCAGCACTTGCAACTTATAATAATAAATCAGAGTCTAAACATATTAGCTGACATCTCACAGGTTGTAATGCCACAATTTTCAGATTTTTATTTATAAAAATTTTAATATTCATCTTTTTTTTCCTCTTTCCACATAAAACCTATCAAAAATAAATATACATAGAATTGTGGTTGTGATGGGACAAAACGTGAAGAAGGTCAAGGGCTATGAATACATTCATAAGATACTAAACAAATGCTGCAATTTTATAGGGGGATATCAGATAGATTATATATATTTTTCCCCCACCAACTTTTTCCAAACAATCAAAGTACCACCTGACTTTCAAGGGCTCCCCTCTCACGTTGCAATCTGCCTTCTTGGCTCCCTTTGCCTCGCCTCATGCTGCACATTCTGGACCTGAAAAGCAGATCCGCAGACCAGAGAGAACCACAGGAGAGATGGAGAAAGGAATGGGTGGATGGAGGAAAGCGAGAGATAAAGACGGGGCTTGTCAAGAAGCACATTCTTTCTGCTGAGTGCCATCTGGAAGTGGAAAGGTAGATAAACAATGACGTGAGCTGCATTCCACCTCTCTCCTAAAGCCAGAACAGACACGCGGGCTCCACAATGCTCGAGCGCCGCAGCCACTGATCCCGTGCCGTGTGCCAGGCATTGTCAGGGATTGGGTCTTATCAATCGTTGGCCAGATCCTAAGCAGAAGCGTGAGGCAAACAAAGGGAAGGGGAGAGAACAAAAATGGAGGAGAGTTGCGACCGACAATGAGAAACACAAATGAGAAGATGGCTGGGAGCCACCCGTCCACCCGGCCTGAACCGGCTCCATTTAATCTGGTCAAGTTTGCACACACCCCAAAAAAAAAAAAAAAAAAGAAATCAAAGGACCCTCTTCCCTGCTGAGTAGAATTAGACAACTCCAAGCTAAGAGGAACTTAGCCGGTGAGCTGAGTGAGACAATTTGGGGTTATACAGCATTATGTAAAAATGTGCACAATATTACAACTGGGAAACTCAAACAACTTCATCTCAAAAGGCTAGAAGAATTTGAAGCCAAACTGAGCCTTACTTCAGATTCTTTCTAACTTCACATTTTTAGGTGCCCTCAGTTATCCAATATATCAAAGTGGTGGCGGACATTTTTATCATTCCGTTTTTATCAAAACTGTTCTTTGTACAAAATGAGAAAAAAAAATAAAACATTTGAAATGTGACTTATGCAATGCAGAGGGAAATATTGAGGCTATTCAATATCAGCACCTGGTATATGAGCATGAAGTGGTTATTGATGTTAAAGTATAGTAGGAGCTTAAAACCTTGACCTTTTAAACTTTTATCACATCATTACAAATGTGTTTCCCCCCCACTTTTACACTTACTCTTATGTGCATTTAGTAATGGAGTGCTGTTCCTCCCCCACCTATTGCTGAACTCTGGTCAGCTGTTGAAAGGATAAAAAAAACATAATGTTCTCTTGGTTACAAAACAGACACCTAATTAAAATTAGATGTTCTAACCCATTTCTGGTGAAATCTAAAGCCATTCTATGAAAAGTAAAAAGTCAGCACACTGGTGGCATATAACTATAAAAATGTGGTCATAATTCCTCTTAAATAGACGCCACTGGATCCATGTGATGGATGCTCTGACCTCTGTTGACAACTATTAAATATTCACATTTTCATTATTCTTTTTATGTAAACATCTCAAGAATTGATGCTAAAATTAGCATCAATTCTCTAAAACACTGATTTGTGAACTTTTCCAAGAAATTTGTGGAAATAAAGTAGATTGATATTTTCAGGTTTACTTGAAATATTGTTAAAATCTCAACTATATACCGCATATTTGGTGTCATGAGCAGGGTAATAACCTATGTTTGATTTTATTTTAGAAGCAACATTTCTTTGTTGCTTTACTTTAAAAGCAACAAAGAAATGTTGTTTTCCTGTTTTAAATACAACAGATGATATATATTTTGGTTTTATTTTTGTGTGTTGACAAAGTGATACTGTGGTGTTCTGACTCCAGGTTATCCTTCAGTGAGAATCTCACTCAAGCCCTTGCCTCCTCCTCCTCCTCCTCTTTCTTCAGGCAGCCTGTCGGGATGTTTCCTGCAGGGACTGTGGCTCTTGGGACCACCCTGTCCTCAAAGTGTACCAACCCAGACCAGAGCTAGATTTCAGGGGAAAAGAAGCCATAGCCCTTAGTGGGTAAAACTACTAAGAGAGAAGGACAAAATGAAGAGACTTTGACAGATTTCCCTTAGGCAGCGAGAGGAGCTGCACCTGTGTGCCCTTCATCTCTGCTCAGTTTAGTTTCCATCTCCTCCGACTCTCAGAAGCAATAGCCTGTTCGGCTCTGTTGGCGCTGGCGGAACAACAGGAGGGAGGGATCAGGTGGCTCAGGCAAGCAGACGAAAGAAAAGACCTGGGAGGAGGGCTGACAAATGAGTCCCGTCAGGTAAGATTCACAGATGTGAAGGGATGGGAGGGGAGGAAGAGGCACGACGTGGGTAGGGTGAGGGGAGAGTGTATCGGTTCATCAACAAACATCCCTAACCCTGATTAAAAATCACAGTTTTCAGTAGACAGAAGCCAATGAGTGCTGCTTACAGATTTATACTGAGAAATAACAAAACAAGGCCTTCATTTCGCTCTCACTGAGACCAGTATCTGCAGAAATAATGACTCCTATCACAGGAGTAAGCAAGGCCAACGAGAACGCGGGAAGAACTCCAGAGCCTTTGTTAATTGGGTCAGATGCATAACGCATTAATAAAAATGACTGATGAGAGGGGGGGAAAAAAGTGAGAAGAGAGGATTGAAAGACGGCCAAAACACGAACAGCACAGATGAACTTGCATGGAGGCGAGAAGACAGGAACCTCTTTTGCAACAGACTCAAGAAAATAAAGAGAGCTCGATTAGTTTAAAGCGATTTTACCAAATGAACACGCAACCCCTCAGCTGGATTCAGACCTTGATAAATGCCCACTGTCTTGGCTGTTATTAAACACAAGAGAGACTGGTGGGTGCTTGTGCCAGCCAAAACTAATTAAAGCCAAGCAGATGCGTCTGGACAGTGGTACACTGCACACTCACTATGTTACACAATTGTTCCCTTTTATGCATGCTTGCACACACATACTCACAAAAGGAGCCTTTAGATGGGCTTTTAACCCCGTCCACAAAGTAATCACTGCAACCTGATGAGACATCACCCAGGTAACTAGACGAGAAGAACATAAAATCAACAGGATCTCAGCCTCCGTTTCCAACGTTGCAGTATTTGACTTCAGAAACTTGGCGCAGTTGCTTTTTTCCGCTCCCCAATTACTTATCCCACTAAAACCAGCAGACATTTTTGATTCCTGACCTTCCATCCTGCAGGTGATGAGGTAGAGCTAACAGCAGCCAAGTAATTTTTCAAGATGCACATGTTGTTGCTTTTGTTAAGGGAGTGCGTCATGTACTGAGCGGCACTGCAGCCTACAATAGAGGGCTTGTGATGCTTTCATCAACCTCCTCTCTTTCCTTTTCCTACTTTTCAGCCTCATACTTTGTGAGCAAACACCTGTGGTTTTTTTGGTTTTTTTGTTTTGTTTTGTTTTTTTGCAAAAGCTATCATTACACCAGCCTACAGGCACGAGAGCTGAACTCAAAATTGCTGATGGAAGCCCCCCTAGCGGAGTCAAAGCTGGAGATGAGATTGCACTGGGGATACGTTTTGGGAAGGGTGGGTGGGGGAAAGTGATGGTGCTTTTAGGTGATGCACACAAACAAGTACAGAGATACAGAGCAGAAAAAAAAAACCCTCAAACCTCTATGTTCCATCTTCATTTCGGCTGCTGGTTGCATGCAGCCATAATCAAACCTATGTAGGGTAACATCAACCACGGTTCTTTCACGGTTTCATAAGATGCATAAGCAAAAAGTAGTGAAAAAAAAAAATCACTAATTTGGTGCAACTAGTCCCATCTGTGGATAAAACAGGGGCTTGTGCCTACAAATGTAGGCTAATGCCCTTCTCAACCAAAGGCTCAGGCTGAATTACAACCAAACAGACAAGTCTACGGTTGGGGAGGGGAGGGTGATTATGACCTGGATGAGACAAGCATGAACAGGGGAGGGAAAAAAGTGCCAACACGTGGCACCACGGATAAAAGTGATGTGCCAGATATTGCAGGTAGCAGTTGCATGGCGCTGACAACTTTGTACGTGCTCTTGATTTTAATAGCAGCTCACAGAATCAAGGGCGATAAGAGGGCATGACCAAAAACAACAGGTGAAACCATCAATATAACTGGGCTTATTTGTGAAGTGAAAAATTCACTGTGGCTCCCCCAAAGGGCTTTGCTAACACCCTTCTGTCGCAAAATATTAGAGTGTTGGCAGAGTCGGGTGCTGGCCGTCCACTCCGAGAGGAGACGGTGGGTTAGAGTTTATGTTCAAAACGTCTCCACCGCTGCGGAAAGACATTTCCCAGGTAAGTCTTCTAGCTGTCAGAGCCTAGGCCCCGATGCAAAAGCTAAGACCGTGTTGTGGGTGAGAATGCGAGATACGGTTGGATAAGAGCCAGAAATCATTAGCAAGCAATGTGTCCGACACAACAGGCAGAACATGGCATTTTCAAAAGCATAAAAGAGCCTCAAGTGTAAGGCGGTGAGCAGTGCTAGGCAGCTGTTTCATTCAGGTCTTCCGATAACAACCCCCTGTCCAGACTGGCTAATGCAAGGCAGCACGAATACAAATCACTTCTTTGATGGTCCACACTGAGCTAAGCAAAAACTGGTGAACTGGCACACTCTCGCTCATTTCTTAGCTGATCAAACCTCTTGTGGATCAATGTGTGGAAAGAATTTCAATGTAGTAGTCTGCATTTAGATTAATGTGCATCCTTACAAAAGAGCTTATGATAGTATGGTTAATAAGAGAAACACTTCAGCTATCAGGAAGAGCCAGCAGGATGAAAAGACAAAGATCTAGCTAATGGCCTTGGCCATATCATTAACCACACAGGCCTTTGCAGATACAGCATCACGCTGCGGCTCCAACAACGGGGATGAAGCAACACTTTCATTATTCACAAGATAACATCCTAGGGATACCTTAAATGGGATGAGCTTTTGCGTTATACTACCTTTCTGAATAAGCACACAATTGGCACATCGATTATGACTTTAAGCAATAAAGTTTTAGGCAATTTAATTCTCGATCTCTACTTAAAGAGAAAGGTTTGTTAAAGGAAGAATCTGTGTAGCTATCAGTTTAGTTCTGTTCACCTGTAGTCAGTAGATGCCATATCACAGCAAGCTTGTAGAAATGTTATTATTAGAGTTAGACAGCAAACAGCTTTTTAGATATGGGTCACTTATTTTAGCACAAATTAAATATGATCATATCCAAGGAATAGGGAAAGCTATATTACATGTTTATACTTCAGCAAGTTTGTTAACCTTTTCTCAGGAAAACAATGTCTGTTACTATGCCAAATTATGCTGCCTGAGGGTTCAACAATCAGCCATCTCAGTAGGCATATATTATAAAATGTGATGAATTTTGAGATTAGAGCTTTTTTAGAAAGCTGAACTCAACTTCAGAAAACAAATCCAATATTAAACTGACCTGTATATATAAAAAACTACTTAAATAGAACCTCTGACAGCAGAATTTATTCACCTCAATGAGAAACATTGTGATGTTTTAACATCGCAAGAAGTTCCACGAGTTGATCTTGTTACACCTCATCAATACTGAAAAACTTCATACTAGTCCTTTACTGCTCAACAAAAACTACCAAGCTCAGGCTGAAATTAAACATTATGAACAGATGGTAGGAACAACCACATGACCCCAGCATCCCAGGACTTTTGTTCCATTTTTAGTTTTTGCAAGATTTCTTGGCAAGTTGAGTCACATTTCAATTAAAAATTAGTGGAACAAACAAGTAAAATACCGCTGAGAAACCATCTGGCTTTGAGAGCTGTTTGAGCCTAACAATCAGTCACAGTTTCAAGTAGAGTGTGGCGCTGTGCTGGCTCACCTATCGCACGCTGACCACTGCAATCACCAAAAACAACAAGTCCTTACATCTGTGACTCTGGCCCAGTCCCATTAAAAACCCATCACAACCACTACAACCATGCTACGCTTACTGCTCACAAAACCCATTGCTATAATTGGTTCCACTGCACCCTGTACCGACTCCAAACAGCCCAGGCTGCAAATGCAAACTATTCCACAGAAACTGGAGAAGAACCATATCCCAGTCATGTCTCGGAGACAATCAAGCATGGCAAATTATTTCCAAACGCAGAAATGAAAACAGACACTTTGTTTTCAATCAGACAACAGGAATAAGGTATGAAACAAAACAAACAAAAACAACATGAGGTGAAACCAAAACTATGTTTATCTGTTATGGAAGGCTGGAGGTGATGACAGCTTGACTGTGGACCAATGGAAAGCTTTGCGATAAGAACACACACTTCATCAAGCCACACAAGCGGACAGAGGTGCAACAGTGAAGCAGATCTGTTGTTTCAACACCACCACAGTGAGACCCACAACCATGTCATTACCTCAGCCAGAGGCAAAGAGCAACACCAGGGCTAAGTATGCTCAGAAAACATGACAGTTAGGAGAGTGTTTTTGTGACGTGACAGAAAGACAAACAGAGAGAAAGGGGAAAAAAATAGATTTGAATGTGTATGTGAGTAGAGGTGAATGTGTTCTACTGAGGATCAGTTCTGCTTTGATATAGTATCTTGGCAATCTTTGTAATACCAGAGGAAGAGAGCGTGACTGGACCTGGATGAGACGGAGAGAACGCTGGTAAATCTCTTGGGCTTCTAGAGTAACACCAACGTCTCTTCATCCGCACGACTGGAACTTGTGTACGAAGAGGAGAAAAAAGTTATTTATGAGCAAAAAAAATTACCAATTATCACCAGTGAGAGACAATGGAAACTCGCAAGCAATCATAATTGCTTGTTGGTGTGACAAGACTGCAGATAAAGTAATGCTATAATTGATATTCTGAACTGACTTTTGTTAATTAAGGCACTGATTATTCTGCTTAACAGACATTGACAACCAGAAGAGCAGCACTGCCCTTTAGAGAAGATGCTTTGCACGGTGATGAACTAAATTTCTTCACAGATATTGTTTAGGGAGCGAGCTGTTGTCCGGGGAATTCTCTGACATGTAAACAGAAAACAAAAACACGACAGGGGATTTCATACTATCTAATGCCAAAAATAGGCAATTTGGTACGTGCAACAACTGTCCAATTTTATTAACCAATTTAGACCAAGAGTCTGACAAAGGTAGACAAGTGTAGACTGTTCATTCTTCCTTCACTTTAGGGTGGCACTGACCACTCACACACACGCATATATATATATATAGATATATATATATATAGATATATATATATATATCTATATATATATATATACACACACACACACACAATTAAATTTTGTCCTACCAACATACTCTCTTATCTAAGCATTACATTTTATTTAGGGGCAACAGAATAATAGGGCTGAATCCTGATGATTTTTAAATGTTATTTGACAGAAAAAAAATAAGTGATTTGAAAGAAAAAGAAGCATTTCTAGAAACTTTTGGCCAAGATGGTGACCTTACACACACACCATTATTCACAAGTTACAGGCAAGATGCATTTACTGATGTTAAGAAATATCTGGTTTTTAAGGTTCCACTGGACCCTACTGGCTAGAACCACAAGATAATCCAGAAGAAAAAAAAATGATAACAAGCAAATAGTATTTCTTAGAGTCCTGCTCTTCTAGCCAAAAAGGCAGCAATGGTTTTATGGCTTTGTGGCACCTCCAACAGATTTTGCAACAACAAAATTAAATCTTGAAAGTAACTTAAATCCTTATGTATGAAAGTTTTAGGTTGAAGGGTTTGTGAATTAGCGAGGCTGGACAGCGAACAAAAGGCGCACTCCGAGACGGGGCTCTGGGCATATGAGGGAGGCAGTCGGAGACAGCGCACTTAATGGAAGTGACAGTCAGCAGATACGCACCAGTCCGCTCAATCCGCAATTGCTCCCACCGCCTTCTCCGGCAGCCAGGAAAAGAAAAGAAAAAAAAAAAAACCCCCATCCCATCTACTGATTACATACAATGAATCCCACCATACTGAGAGAGGATAGGGAGGTGGAGCAGGGGGAGTGAATAGACAGAATGTTGCCCGGACCTTCTCTCAGATAGTGTGGTTATCAGTAAGAGAAAGAGAGAGGGAAACAAAAAGGAAGTTTACTGGCGTTGTTTTATCTGGTAGGGCATTAAACCGAGAGGCACACAGGGGACGTGACTGCCAGAGTAAAGAAAAAGACCATTCAGAGGAAAGGAAAGAGAAACTGTCCAAAGTCAGAGAGCCTTTAGATGTGTTCTATCTCACCACGTCTGTAACACGCATGCACCAGCATACATGCACAGTTTACCCTTGGCTCAAAGTCATCCCTGGTTCATGGTCACTGGCTTTGATAGGAGTCCGAGCCCTGGAACAAGCTGCTAACGACCCAGAAAGCTCCTCATCGAGCGACGGGTGCAGCCTGATATGCAGCAGGAGAACGGAAACTCGTAGTGGCCTCAGATAAAACACTCAAAGAGGGATAAAAACAGAACTGTAAGTAAGAGAACTATTAAGACTGAAGCAAAAATTAGAAGAGATGGAAAGGGAGGCCGCATGGCAGCTGGGGGTAAATCCGTACCCCTGTGTGCCGTCCTTGACCCCGTCAGAAGAGACCGAGGCATGCAGTGAAAAAGATTGTTGGCCTCAACACCCGCCAGGTGTGGGTTGGAGAGGGATGAGAGGCATGTCGATGAGGCTACCCCTCCCAACGCCAACGAAGCAAGCACAGCAGCCTGATACCCTGCTGGATCCAGCTAAATCAGAGAACTTAGCCAGTGACCTCTCCACAGGCTCTATACCTTTTAATGAGTTCTCTGTCTTTGATTTGTCTTAGCACTTGCAGCGGGAGACAGATCATGCATAAGCCTCATCACACACACATCAGAGTTACTTCAAAGCTACATGTGTCCATCCACGGCTTTCAAAGTTGGAGTAAAAAAAAAAAGAAAGCGGGACATATACAGTCGAAATAATCAACACAGTGAAATCCAGGGTGACCAAGAACTCTCATGCGTGCACAAACAGGCACAGGGAATGTGTACCAACAGTGGTGGACTCGGCAACAACTGCCTGCGAACTAGCTGAAGTCAACTAATCAGTTCACACAAGGACAGAAAAAGCCACACTGGCATAAGCCGAGCAGAGCTCAAGGAGACAACACCCACCTTGTTAAGAGGCCAGAGTAGGTGCAGGTGAGATTGGATCCAGACATGCTTGCTCACAGATAGAATTGAATTATTGATCAGCCAACAGATTGTGTTATGAGAAATTCATGGATCCACGTCTTGACCGCCCAGTTCCCCCAGGCTCTGAGGCTGTGTCTGGAATCTCTATCCATGTATATATTCTGTGTTTGTCCACATGGCTGTAGCCAGGGGAAGCAGTCTGCCCCGGTCAATGTCCGAATTATTTCCAGAGGCCAGAATGAGCTCACACTTAGATGACTTGGAGTAAACCATGAATTGATCAGGCCGACCGAGGTGATTCATTCAGAAGGAAGGCCTCAGTCTCACTCAACCGTAACGGAGGAGCTTTAACTACTCACAAATAGTTCCTTCTTCCTAAGCACTCAGGCAACAGCACAACCTTCAGCTCCCAATTCCACCAACAGAAATGGAAGAAGCATAATTTAGGAGCTGCATTTGAGTCTGCTGCTGCTGATAATGCAAAAACACACATACACACACACACATACACACAAAAAAAAAGTCCACTAAGCGAGTACTCTGGTGTTCACAGCATCACCAGGGCTGTGTTTCTCACAGTGTTGCTGAATCTAAAACCTGGCACTCCTTCCTAACCTTTCAACAATTACTAAATCCTGGAAAGGATGACAAAACAGGACAGTGTGACCAATTCTTTCCTGAACCGTATCATGTGGGCCTTTGAACCCACAAACATGTGACTAATACTGTCTTCTCAATACCAGCACTCAAAAAAGTTTGTGCACCTAAACTCAAAAACATGCACTGGTTTTACAAAATTCACACAAATTTTAGCACAAAAATAAATAGGATGATCAAATTTATTTTAAAGTAAGAAAATAATTATTTTTAATTCAGTAGGATGTTGATTATTGCAAATTAAATAGGTGCTCTGTAGTTTTTATTTTAGTCTTAATACATAAAGTAAAGCGCAAATATAATAATTGCTAAATGTAGTCATCAAGTGTATTCAAGTATAACAAACTCATAACAGAAGATGGGGGAGCAATGTGCTTCTCAGTTAAACATTTTGCTACACTGCCACATTTCTTCACATAAAAAAAAGACATTAAATCTTATTGTTCTTAAAAACCTACACAGACTAATGCTTACTGACCACAGTATAAAAATATTGGTTAGAGAAAAAAAACTAAATCACCCTGCCCCATTGAAGCATGGATTTAGCAATACATGCTCACTTTAAGAAGGATCTCCTTAAAGTGATGTAAAGTTTGAGGTGGAGCTATTGCGTCACATGTTTGTCTAGGATATAGAAGCTCACTGGATTGATCTCAGGGAATTCTGGATAACAAGTCAACACCTCAAACCGCTCCAGAACCATTTCTGGCACATGGCAGAGTCATTATGCCACTCAAAGAGACCAAAACCATGTGGGGCAGATGATAAGTAAACTGAAATGAGCTGTGTTGCTGCAATTTTCTCTCAGAACCTACCAGGCCAACAGTCGCCCATCAATTGGATCAGAACTATATGGGCCAGCCTTCACTCATTTGCGTATTCCCCAAACACTTTTGAAAAGATCAATCTCGGCTGTATGATGTTTTTATAAAGTAAGCACTTTGAACCACCTTATTGCTGAAATGTGCTACACATATAAACTTGACTTGAAGTCCATAGAATATTTGTGGGTTAGCCATTCCTCCTTCTAACCACATTCATTTCAATTACAAAATGTTCACCTGCTGCTGCCAAACAAGACCCCACCCACTAACAGGTACCATGACGTTGCAATCTGCTGCGCTTCACACCACCTGTCATAATGTTGTGCTGATCAGTGCATGAACAGGTCTTAGCGAATCTGATTAGCGAAATCAGATTTCCTACAGAGGGAGAAAATACACTTTATGCACAGAATTAGACTATATTTAATAATCCCACCGGTTTTCAGTAATTAGGATTTGCTTTGTTTACATCTTCTGTGGAGAACAGATGTGTGGTTTTAGCATGCTGCTCAAGGGGGATAATGTTTTGTTTTCAAGTCGGAAGGTGGAGAGAGGCATAGAAACCTACTGGGAACAAGATGTGACTTAGTTTTTTTCCATTACCCAAAAGAGGCAAGCAACTCTGTATTACTAATTAAACAACAGACACAGAGGAATGTGTGATGAATTCCTGACAGCAGACAAAGACAGGGACTTGAGATGAAGTAGAGCAGAACCTGGTTAAACATAAAAAAAAGAAGCTGGCTAAGGGAGAAGCACAGACACGTTAGTGTAAGTGTACTGTTGATCTCAACAAGAACAACAACAAAGAGACCTTAATGGAGGTCCAGAGTGGAAGATAAATGGCTATCGGGATCTGGTTGGAACACCAATTGGCACCAGTCAACAAGTAAACAAGCTAAAGTGAACATGCTGTCCAACATCCCTGGGTTTGCTACAGTCTGTTATTAAGCGGCTGCACACTGCACACTTGTCCATATCCATTTGAAAGAGGATGAGGGTAGATGGGGGGGGAAATGTCTCCTGGTGAGACTTGTGCGTGATTTGGGGATGCAATTGGCAGAATGTATTCCGTAAACAATGGAACAGCAACTTGTTTTCAAAGGAACCACTAGAGAGAAGGCATCAGGCTATTTGCTGTGTGGCACAAAAAAGAGAGAGAGAGAACAAGACAAAGTCTTGGTAATAAGGTTCTGCAACCCCAGCAGCACATCCACTATAGCTAATGACTGTAATTAAAGAGTTGGGCTTCAAAGAAGGACGTGACGTGGGTTCGGCTCAGACAAGAAGCAGGATAGACGTAGTCGCACCAGATTGAAGTGACCACAAGGCTGAGTTTTAAAAACTAACAGGCGGAACATATCCAAGACTGAGTGGTTGGCTAGCATGTGTTATGAGAGCTTGTAAATATTTAGGCATTCCTACAAGGGTGTGTGGCTCCAACTCTGATGTCATTTCTCCCAAGATTACCATTTGCTTTAGTTGGAGACCGAACAGCCACGGCAGTGCAACTGTAAACAGATCTGTGAAAAAGGGGAACAGTTGGAAACAATGTGCTGCAGGGTAAAAATAAAGTACACTAAACACGTCTGAATAATAACCTTTGCAAATCAGACCATTTAGAAGAAAAGCAGAAAAGGGAAAAACAGATTCTGTATCTAGACGATATGTAGACACCAATGGAAACAGCAAATGAGCTTCCTTTTTCCAGCTAAAAGAAGTTGAGAGGGGGAAACAAAACTGGGTAGCTTTAAGGCTGCTACTAAGATGAGTCAGTGAGGAATAATGCATGTCGTTATGGCTGCACGAATAGAGTAGTGAGGCTACGGGGCAAGCGCGGACACCTAAGACATAGAGCAATGATGACACCTCCACAGATCTACATTTCAGTAGACAGCCTCAAGCTCCAGGCAGGTTCAGAACGCCAGGAAAGATGTCCACCTAGAGCACAGACACACTGAGTAAGAAGAATAGTTTAGAAAAAAAAAAGTAATGGAGCAAAAGAGGAAAGTCTCATAAAGAAAAACCATGTGAATTCTGCATTGGCGATGTTACAGGGAAGTTCTAGACATGAATTTGTTTGGATACTTCCACCCTTTAGCACAAGACTCATGGTCGGCTGATAACACAAACAGTACTTTGAGTTTTTTCCTGTTTTTGATGAGTTACAACCCCCAATACCATGCTTTTTTTAATAGGCCAACAAAAAAAAAGAGTATGAAAGAAATAGAATGAAAAGGAAAACATTTTTCCCCATCTTTACAAATTCTTTAATCTCAAAAAGTCAGGCAGACATTTCTACTAAGCCCTTTTTACTTTGATACGCCTGAATAAAATTCAGTAGAACCCACAGAAAGACTTGTGATAAATCTGGGGGAATCTTGTGTTGACGTCAACTCCTCTAATCTGCCTGTGATGGCAAAGTGGCAAAAAGAAAGCAATACGAAGTCCCATCTGCAGTTTGCCACAAGCAGTGCATTATCTAATGGACATGTTTTCGTCAGCAGGGACATAAAACAGATCATGGAAAGATAGACCGAATACATGGAAGTCATGCAAGGGGCTGCAAAGGACCTCAGACTGGAGCAGATGTTCAGGTCAGTGATCTTAAAACAGTCAGAACTATAACAGAATAGTTTTTTAAAAGTATATTCATGTAGAATGGCACTCTCTCTGTCCAGTCTGCTTGACTTTCTGTAGTAACTTTGCAAAGAAGAAGCACTAAAGTTTGAACTGTGAAGCTTGTAGACTTGCAGCTGTAGTTACAGTTATGGTTTTAAAAAGTTTTGATTCCATAGAACTGAACATAGATGCATTCCATATATATATATTTTTTTTATTTGTTAAAATTTTAAAAACCTGTATCCTTCCCCTTCTATTGACAATGATGCACTACCACATCCTGGTTTAAAAAGATCTCAATGTAAACAATGAAATGTGTAGTTCTATTATGACAAGGAGTACCAGTTCTTTCACATGCCATTGCAAATAATGCTGCTCTTTATTATCATTAAACTACAACTATATACACTCCAACAGCGCTCTTAACCCACTGGCATGCCCCAACACGTCAAGGTCAACGCAGAGGTAAAATACCTGACTCACTCTAATACCTACTATAAATCTGCACAGCAAAATGAAATGCGCAATGAAATATGACAAAGCTGGCCTCCACACAGGCCACTTTTCGCTGTTTTGGTGCATTTTTATTTATATTTATGCTTGCATCGTACTCGATTTGTTTCTGCTGAATCACTCTCCGGCTGCTCCCAGGAGCCAATTTCTCCGTGGGGATCAATAAAAAGAGATTCCCTTAAAAAATTATTGCAAAGTCTAGTTAATTTTTTGCGACCGACGGGTCACTGGCAAAATGTCAGTCTCTGAGGTTGAGGCTATTTCTTAGGCAGTATTATTACTGCTGCTGAGACTGCAGCCACAGTAAAACGGTCTGTCAGTTTACAGATGAGAAGCAACAGAGCCAGTGGCATTTAACTAGATTCTCAGCAACTTTAACAGTGGCTGTATGAACAGATTTTAATGGGTCCCTCTTGGATCATAGGCTAGCGAAAGGCCACTATACCCACCTCATTTAACAGAGACAAGGACATGATTCTGGAAAAAAAAAATCCCCATACCATTTCATTATAAAATGTAATAAAGCATAACCTTGTCTATATACTCTATTATCCCAGCTTGATAATAAAAGGATGTAGATTTATTTCAGAGAAAGACGAGATTTACCAAACAGCCTGGATTTGTGTAAAGTGCAGCTAACTGTGCTATGCTTAGAAACTCTGTGTTATCTTGTCTATATTAGTATTCATTATTAGATCCTATTGAGATGCATGGCAGAAAGGTCTGGAGACTTCATGTTTTGCACAAATAAGCACAAGTAAGTGGAACAAAACATTTTTCTGCAGCTTTAGCAAACTCCATAATTTGACTGAAATGACTAAGGGACAGACATCCAACCTGCAGCAGTGCTGCCCGCCTCCCCCTTGACCACTTCCACCTGCCAGCAGGTTTCAGTGCATGCCAGAAATAATAAGGACAGCATATGGTCTCATGATCCAACGCTGCTGTTGCTTTTCTACAGCTCGGGTCAGCAAAATTACCATTTTACCCAGTTTTATTTTAAATCAATTACTACCATTGTGTATTTAATTTTGATTGTGTTATGGAAGTTTTACTAGGATATTTCAGCAAAAATGGAAAAAGTAAAAATATTTTCAAAAATCCAGATTTTTGCCAAAAAATGGTTAGCTACGTGGTTCCAATATTACTTTTATGTTTTAATATTGAATACATTAAAATTCCAAAACTTATAGATTTAAAAGCTACAATTTCCCTCTCTTCCATGCCATTAGTACCATCAGTCAAAAATTGAATACTAGCAATCTAAAAAAATTATAATTTAGTCAGAATGTGGACAATTACAAACTGAAGTTCTGAACTGATCATCCAAGCCTGTCAAAAATAACATGATGTCTACAGCTATACATGGAGTATAAATTGACACTAAATATAAAATTCTGTTTCGGGTATATCTTTTTTCATTTGAAATTAAAACCTTAGACAATCATGACAAGAGGACAAAAGAAGTGTCTCAATTCTGTAGGATAATATTGATCTGCCTTGGTTAATTTTATTATAAAGATGTGCCAATCACTTAGCCAAAACATACAAATAGCATTTGTTTTTTTCTCTTAACCAGCTCTGCCTGAGGAAAGGAAGGTCAAGTACTAAAATAATATTACTAAAGAAGCTGTTACAATGTATTAAAAGCATCAAAACTAAGATTCACTGTATATGACAAAATAGTCTATATGAAAGACCTGAGCCAAAAGAAAATACCTTGATGCATTTTTAATACAAAAAAAACAAGGAAAACAAACAAAAAAAATTACTTTGATGCATAAATGAAGATGATAATAATTAATTCTCTGTCAGATTTTAAACATTCTGCAACATCTTTCTTCTCTTTTATGTGTTTCAATCCTTACAAACCAGAATCTGAATTGGAGAAAACTAAAAATCGACAGCAGTCACTAATTTGCAGCAACACCAATATTATTGTGCAAGCCTGCTCTCAAAATCTCACTTGGACAAGACATCCCCGTCTCTCTTCGTATCATGTTATCGTATCTCTTTGCTATCTGACATTGTGACCTTCGTCTCCAGCTGCTGCCACTGAGCTGACCCCTTCATGCATCTGTCACTTACCATTTCTGGCTGAGCCTCATTTTCGGTGGTTCATAATTAATCACCAAGTGTACATGAGAAAAAAAAAATAAAAAAAATTGAGAAAAAGCAACAGAGGGCCAACAGTCGACAGCCACTAGCCTATTAACATCAACCAGCTGGACATCATATTAGCTGTAAAGCAGAGGTGATAATTAAAAATGATCTTGGAGGGAGTAAATTGGTCAGTTTGGAGGATTAACTGTGAAATGACTCACATGAATGAAAATGAATTGCATCCTCTGGTGCCACTGCTGGTATTAAATGCCACTCAGTGTGGAGAAACCCTTAGTTGAAGACTTAAAAAGTGCGGTGATAAAGCATTACAGGTGGAATAAGTAGCTCTACACAGTTTCCATTATTCTGCAGTGAGTGTAAGCCTAAGTCCATTTCAGCCCCAAAGCCTTCTGAGGCAGATGTATCAGCAAGCAGCCAAATCCTTCACAGGCACCCTCAATTTGCACAGAAATGAAGCGTCGACTCATTTTCAGTATGTTTCAGTTTGAGAGATCTGAACCATCTTCTCATCCTAAGCAAAGAGAGGGTGACTAAACATCGCCTGCCACATTAGAACCAACTTTCCTCTGAAGTGTTTAAGCAGGTAGTGTTTTGATAGTGAATCACGCTAGGCTTAATTATAAAAGCCGCAGATAAATTAACTTTCTGCTCTTGTCTTTTCTGGAATCGAAACAAGAAACCGTCTCCGTATAGGGGAAACGAGGTGATCTGAACAGGGCTGTGTTTGCAGAGGAGTTTTCATTTAAACCCATCTGTGGCAGCAGGCAAAATGGCTTACCGTGTGTGAAATGTTGCTTATGGCCTGAGTTGGTGGGCTGGGTGACATGCCTCCAGTAAACAGGCACCATCAAAAGCCAGTGTCTGTTTCAGCCAAAGGAAAGTGGCTCAGAAGAGGCGGACTGAGGCAAATGTTTGTTTACTGTTTCTATCATTGGGTTTCAGTCTTCACTGCTGGCGACGGTCCATCCTGCTGTTTACAAAGAGTCCTTCTCACAGCCATGACAATGACTGATGCACCAAACCACTGGCCAGAGACCCAAATCGGACAATTTTCCTTTTCATGATTGGTGATTGAGCCAGGTCAGATGTCAAGAAAGGGAAAACTCTGAATCAGATACTAACAGTCTAACTGGAAAGTCTCTAAGATCATTTTGTCATAAACACACCAAACAAATGCTCCCATTCAGTCTTTTGTTTTAAAGAAGTTTGGTTTTCCCCCCTAACAGAACTCCTGTAAAACATCCTGACCCATCCTGACCCACGGCTCTTCAACTAAGCAATTAAGGCAGCTCTTGCCCCAGGTGATTCATTTGGCTTTTACAAAAAGGTATTTTCAAGATTCATTATGTTTCTTTTACTCATGCTCCAGTAGAGGAAGGGGGAGTAACTATAGCTCAAAGGTAGGGAAAAGGGAAGCAAGAAAAACCACCGTGAGTTGACAACTATGATGGGTTGACTGAGCTGTGCGGTTGCTGGTGGACATGGGGATAAAACAGCTTGAATTGTGAAAGTGCCAAGGTCGTTTTAGCAGAAAAAGTAAAACACATTGAGCTGTGTTTGACCCTTCAGCTGCAAAGGCTACTGGACCTTAAAGTGAACTTCATCTGCTGCTGATGTTTGACGTTGCAAAGAAGTGCCAGGCTCCTCTATCACAAAGCCAAATTCACAGCCTGGCACTAGGGGACTTGAGATGAGAATTAACACAATCACAACTCCTAGATCTGTCGTACATCTGCTTTGTTTACTCTGATCTCAAGTGCATGAGAGGACAGGAAACGTGCTGAGTGGAAAGGGTAGCGGGTGTTTAGTTGTGTGAAGTGCATACATCACATCAGAATGAGAGGCAGCTGTAAAAAAAAAAAACACTAAGGGACAGTTCAGGACAAGGCCTTCATTTCCAAGGGCAAGGGTGGCAGCAGTAAAACCCAGTGGAGATAAGATCAGAAATCCACCTCAGCGTGGCGCCTTCTTCACCACCGGATAATCCTTAGACATGAAAAGACGGGTCTATCTCCAATTTAAAGGAAATCTTAATTCACCCCCCCCCCATCTTTCAGCAGCCTAATGTCAGGATGACACACCCTTCAAGCATCTGCCCACACTCCCCTGAAAGCAATGTGTACATAAGGAAAGCAAGAGGAACAAGGTAGCACACATGCACATCCAGTTTGCACCACACCTGTTTTATGCTCAGTAAATGTAAAACGTCTACTCTACAGAGGAGAATTACCAAACAATATCGTGAATTAGATATAAAAAGGTAAAGCAAAGCAGTAATAATTTAGATTATAATGACTAGAAAGGACCATAAAGGGAGGCTTATTTAGCAGTTCAAAAAGAACCAGTGGCCCTCAACAATGATGGAAACGCTTGTCAAGTCTCTGCTTGTCCAGTGCTTTGTTCCTGCCTGTATGCAATGGACAGGAGAGAAGGGATTGCTTGTTGTTTATGAGGATTAAGGCTTTATTTTCCAAATGAAAATGACAGGAGTCTGTAATCCGTGGCAAAGGAAACAAAAGAGACAGTGGATGAGTATGAATTCATCTGACCTCAAAAAAGAAATGCTACCAAGTCCCAGAATAGGCCACATGCATTCAGGAGACAGTTTACACTCTGTGAAAAAGCAGAGACGAAAGAATTTAAAACTTTAGCCCACTCCAAATCCCGTAAGATCTGAGCAACCTTTGATGTATAGTAAAGAAATAAAATAAAATACATCCGTTCATAAGTAGCCCAAAGGCAGTTACAATGCCTTGGGAAAAAAGTCTTTATACCCCCTGGAACATTTTACATTTTGCTCATATTACAACCACAATCTTCAACACAGAGTAGCGTTTAATAATCAAGTGTAAGGAATATTATACATGGCTTCCAAATTATTCACAATAAAACTTGAACAGTATGATGTGATTTGCACTGAGCCCTCTTTACTCAGACTTCCTAAATAAAATTGAACATAACTGAATGCCCCTAAAGTTTCTTTTTAAATCATCTTATGTCATAAGTACAGTCCAGTGTCTCACATAGTCACTATAAATACAGCTGTTCTGTGAATCCAAAGAGGTTTGTAACAGAATATTGGTTTGCAAACAGTATCATCTGAAATAAAAGAGGAGTGTGGCAAAAATGCAAACCTTCCTAGACCTGACCTCTCTCTCTCTTTAGCATACTGATAGGCCAAACAAGGAGGCCCTTGGTAACTCTGGAGGAGCTGCAGAGACCCAATGCTAAAGCAGGACAATCTGTTGATATGACAACTATTAGTTCTGCTCTCCACAAGTCTGGGATTTTTTAAAGAGTGGCAAAACAGAATCTGTGTCAAGAGATAATTGAAATTTGCAGACCTTATTTGACTGACCATGAGATGCTTTGCAAGAAAAAAAATGGGCAAAAGACACAATGTTGCTTCAAAATAAAGCAACATTTTCCTTTGATCTTTAACATTACATCCCACTAAAACATAGAAATACAGCAAATCTGAAAGTGTACACCTGGCATGAGAACTTTTGTAAGCTACTCCATGCTACATTTCACCTGAAAGTTTAATTCCAGATCCAGCAGCCTTTTACCCAAAGGGAGAGAGGTTGAAGGCGAAGAAAACTCAGAAATGCTCGATTTGTTTTCCCATTTCCCTTGCATTAAAAGGGTATGAGTCTGTGCTTTGGGAATTGTTTTGCAGACTCCTGAAACCCCTTGCATGACCTGAATGAGAAACGTCTCCCATTCCCCTGTCCTGAAAAGAGCATCTATGATGAAGCAGTGTGGTACGCCCGTCTTCTTCACCCTTGTGGGGAAGCAGGAGAAAACATTTATCACACTCTCCTCTGCACAGATAAGGTGTCTCTATTTATTCAGAGCAGAAAAGATAAACACTGAATGAAGCATTGTGGGGCACGGAGAAAGAGAAAGACACACTAAACAGAGGTGGGGAGGAGGGAGAGGGGGTTACTTTTTAAAACTGCTTGCGTTCATCTCTGTGTGACCAGATGGCATCTCTCCCGGTGCAGGGAAGGAACTGGAGGCTGACCCCCTGCTCCAACCCCCTTCCAGACACCAGCAGCCACCTTTCCGGCTTCCACACAACCCCTTCCTGCGCTAATCCATTCCCACTATGAGACTGTTTGCATGAAGTTATTTAATTGGAATAATCTCCAGGAGGTAGATCATCCTGTGTACAGTAGCCATGTCTAGGGAATAGGGGTGTAGATGATGATAAAAAAAAATGATTTAAACAGGGCAACAAGGCAGTACAGTGGTTTTCTGAGGGCTGCGCCAGGGACTGAAAGATACAGACTGGCAAGAACAGCATTTGAGATTCAACAGGGACATCAATAGTGCCTCTGTTCCCTTGTACTCCAGAAGAGAGACAAGACAGAGCGGATACAGAGTAAGGAGAAAAAGCAAACATGAGGCATGGCTCTCTACTACGTCTGTGCTCTCGGATGCTGATGTACGGCTTGCCTGTCCAGAGGTGAGGAACGCGGCTCACGTGCCCATTTCTCACGGAAATTGCAGATCGCGCAGGGACAGATGGCCCCTTGTGAGGTGACTGGGCAGATGCCGTGGCTGTGGTGCATCTGACGTTAAATGAATGGTTTTAGGGAAGCACATGTCTTCTGGGACCTTTATTCCCTCTCCTTGTACCATCAATCAGCTGTTGAGTCTGAGAACAGTCGAACAAGTTTTCACCCAGACAGTCATGAGTGCAACTGTGAAGAACTACAATGACACAGCTCATTACTTGTGCACAAAAGAACTTTTTAAAAAATATATATTTAGGTATGCAGCACAGCATTAGTGGTGCATTTCATGGTAAGGATGCCGTTCTGGTTGGGAACAAGGCATGCTTGTTTATACAAGGTTTTTTTTTGTCTTCATCAAACAGGCCTGTACTACAGCACAGATGTTTAGTCCTACTGCCTGTAGGATTTGAGCCTTGAAGGGATGATAGTCATATTGCCTATTTATTTGTTTCACACTTACAGTTTTAGTCTTTTCATACCTCAGTTTTCAACAGCATGTGGGTATATCTAATTTCTAAGACCCCAGGACTGTTTTATACACTCTTTGACAATTGGTGATTGCTTGTAAATCTCTATAACCTGTTTATAATCAACAGGACAGAACTGTAGTTATTTGACTATGATGGATACTATACATCAGCAGGGGTAATTTTAGTTTGCTCAGGGGTCGTAATCTCGTATTTCATAAGGTCTAAAACGGCGCTAGAAGCACAACCAGTGACCTGATCAAAGACCTCCCTGATGTAAGCAGTAGACTGGAAAACAATCTTTGAAAATGTTTTATTGGCTTTCTACATTCTATTTTGTCTGCAAATTCATCAGAACAACATTCACTGAACTTATTTAACCCTGGGTACATTACACAATATAGTCCTGTCTGCAGACGCTTGGTGCAGCATATGTCCTCGGAGAGCTATTGGCGACTTCAACCTTTTTGTCAAGAAGTTTCTGATCGGAGGTCTGGAATTTATCCTTTGAATGTGTATGTATCTGGAACCTTTTGTTTTTTAAACCCTTACCCACAGCTGCCTGTCTTCATCAAAACAGTTATTTTACAGCTGACAAGAGCTGGCAAAGAATCCACAAGACTCAATAAACAAACTTACTTTTAAAACTTTTGCAACACTGACCAAAGCTGTCAATTGCGAGGGAGCATTTGGGGTAGACTCTGGGGACTGAGAGCAAAGATGACAATGGATGCAATACAGTTGTAGGAATGCATTAATGTTATTATAGCCAGCAATAATGGTCCTCGAGAAAGGTGGGATTGTTTATTTTTTAATTATGTTGAGATAGTTAATACCTTCAGAAACTAACATGAATTTAATTTCACTGTAGGAGACAGTTGAGTACTTGTGAATATTTATTTCCCCCAAAAATTAGAAACAACACTACCAGTAATAGGTTTGTACACTGGTACGAAACAGCAAAGGGGCGAACTGATCCGAAGCCACTTTTGAGACAGCACTAAAACGGAGTGGAAGGGGTCATTGAAGTGTAACGACATTTCTGGGTTTCCCTGTCTCCTAACGCAAACTGGCATTAAATGTGTGTTCACGCTCTCACTTAAGAGACTGAAATTCACGCAAAGTCAAAAGGGGATGAGAACAACAGCACTGACGAGCTTTTCTCGGAACTCACCTTGAAGGTGAAAGAGCGGAGTAGTTCCACAAACGCAAACAGTCCAGAGAGCCAAGCGAAGAATCCCTCTAACAAAATCTGGCGACTTTTATTTAGAGAAATGTCCGTAAGGAAGTTTTACATCTCGTCTCGCGTCCTGTGTGTGGGTCTGGGAAAAAAGGCACTATTCCGCTGGAAGGGAGGGGGGGAAAAAGAGTAGCCAAAACCCGGGTCACGCCGTTTGACCGAACAGTCGCTGCTGTTTGGAGACGGCGCGGTCAACTCCTCAACAAAAGAGTCTCCGGTCTGAGTAAGAGGACTTTCTCCACGCCCAGGTGCAGAGTCACATGGTAATATTCAGGTATGCGCGCGCGTGCCTCTGACCAGAGCCTAGAGGCACCGTTCGCAGTGGCGGCAACACACCTGTGGGATGTGACTCTCACGCACTCGTCCTGACCCTCATCGCGTTCTGGAGCCCCGGAGGTTTGCGTACAAAACGGAGGGAGGACGAGGAGGAAGCCAAGCGGACAGGCTGGTTGGGAGGGTTGGAGAGAAGCGCGCGCAGGGGGGAGAACAGACGACAGCGACAACGGGAAAGAAGTATCCCCCCTCTCCCTTACTCGCTTACTCCAATGCCCGCTGAAGGCGAAGCCGCTGTGTGCGGAGGAAACAAGGAGAAGGCTACAAGTTGTGTCTCCTGCTCGCCGATGCACACGCACATAGAAAATACTTCCGCGGGTAGGGAAAGGCAGCGGTACGGAGGCAGGCAAACCCCGCGCTGTGGCTCCCAAAGTGTTGCACCGGATTCAGCTTTCTGTGGGGGCGTTTCCAGGTCACTTCAAGCAATAAAGCCCAGTATTCATGATGAAAAGTAATAGCTTTTACTTAACCTCCACAATTCAGCGGTTGGTGCCAGTGTCCGGTACGCAGCTGTATAATTTTTTTTCTCAATCCAGTGTGAAAGCTTTATGAAGTTAAAAAAAAAAAAAACGAATAAAAAATGCGAACGACATTCAAGACAAATAAATATCTGGTGTGACAAATTAAAACTGTTAATCTATATGCTTTGGACAAACCTTGTTTGAATCCGATAGAAACTGAACCTTAACCCTTTACTGTGTGTACAGTGGACGAGTAAGCTAAATTTACAATCTATGTTATATTGGGTGTTGTCCTTTTGGGGGTTTTCTTGACCAGAAGCTCCTTATACACGTTCAGATGTATTCTCTGTTCGGAAAAGATTATTTTAGGTTATTTAGAGTCAGAGTGGCAAATTGTGGTACATCTGGAGTCCTTTCCTGTCATCTTTTTATTTTTATTTTTATTTGTATCTCCTCAAATAATCCTAAATATTTTTCCATTGTGATTTAAGCAACTTCCAACGCGCTTGGTAACGTGTTTTTTTGTTTTTCAGTACACTATGATTGTGCATCTATGTCATATCTATGTTCAGCTCAACAGTGATTGGCTCCAGCTGGATAAACGGTCTTTACGTCACAGTGGGAGTGTTAATGCTACACCAAGCAGCAGGCTTTATATTCGTAAGTTTGCTAAGAAGTCAGTGTAAACATCAACTTCAGTTCAGGTTAACATCTCAAAACATTTCACAAGACAAAAAGTCTACACAAACAAGTCGGTGTTATGTACACACTGTATTAGAAATTGTTTTGTTTATGCACTATCTGTATGCGTGAGTTTTTGTGTGTATTTTGTATTCTTAGCTGAACAACCCAATGTTTGAGAAAATTAAAGGTTTAAAAGTGCTGCCTTGCAGGTAGTTTAATTTCATTTGAGGAGATAAATCAGAGCTTTGCTTATTACAAACCCTTTCATTACACCACTTTGTCCGCTGTTCAGAGGGTCTCCAATGAAGTCGTATCAAGAGCAGGGAAATTTGAAAGTTACGTTGATGTTGATAAATATATACAGACTACACAGATTTAACCAGAGCAGTAAATTTTACTGCATAAAATTTGTGCATGAACACAAGGCTATGCGACATAAGTCTAAAGAGGCTGATTGAAATTGAGCTCTCATAACTGTAATTATCCTACATATGTTTTTTATCCTCATGTCAAAATGTTGGATGCAAAAAAAAAAGGTTAATGCAGGTATTGGATTGTGCTTATGAAATACTGTTCCATTGCGTTATATTTATTTCCATTCCTCATATTTTGCCTGCAGACAAATCTTTTTGAATAAGCCAAGATTTTATTGGCAGCCTGATGACCATTATGCATTTTTGTTCCCATTAGAATACAATAGATTAGTCAAGATTATTATTGGATTGTGGAGTAAAAGTTCCACGTCAGGTCCTTATGCTACTTTCTCCACTTGCAAGATTGAGGTCATGACCTCGGATATTTTGCTGCATGTGCTTACAGCCTCTAACAACTAGCGTAGAAAAATACACTCAGGAGGCGGTCTGTGTCTATCCAGTAACAATCTCACGGTACTCTGGGATAATCAACAGGAGTCACTCTGGACAGCTTTCTAGTGTGTATTGCTTTGGAGGGATATAAACCAGTTGCCAGTGGAGGCTGCTGACAGCGAGGTCTTTCAGCTTTGCAAGGGAAGACATAACGGTTGTCACATGGTGATCTTGTCTGAATCATCCAGCAAGTTTCCATTTTGTTGTTGTGGCAGCAACAGAAGCCTCGGTGTCAGCTCGCTTTAAAACAAACTGACAGTAATGGGAAATTAGCTGTCACTATAAACTATACAGATATGTTGTATTTTAAATGACTGGATGTAATGATGTTAATTGCACTTTTCTTGGTACGTAAACAAGGAAGCATACACACACGCCGCTCTTTTTCCAAATAAATCAGTGCTGATTAATGCCGTTTTGGGGGAAACGGTTTGGTTTAAAAATACTTTTCCAAACCGACCCTCTTCATTCATTTACATTTCACATAGCCCCATGAGCCTGTGTCCTCACAAGAGAAGGTTTAGCAGTCTGAATAACGCAAATTATTTGCGTGTGCTCTGTACCTCGACTGCTGAATCGTTAATCAGAAGGAGTAGCTATAATTTTGGAGCTCTTCAGTTTTTATAAGCTGTGAACACTTAACGGGCTGTGAATGAGCCATATGTTCACGTCATTTTTAGTCTGATTTTTCAGAGATTTGTGGCAAACTCAAGCTGCAAAGAACAAAAAGTAGGATTATAGATTGTGTGCTGATGACCACATTTTGTTTGTTGCTACTGCCAAAAAAAACCCCAAAAAACGAGGTTCCTTGGTACAAGTACCACTGGTGGGATGTGGTAACCTTAGAGTAAATTCTGATACAAACCACTTCTAATGGAAAATCAGAACTAAAAAGCAACCAGAATGATTAGTTGTTGAAGTTTGTTTACTTTAAGCAGGAACTAGAAAACAACACAAGCGCCAGTAAAATGTTGACAACAATAAACAAGGAACCAGAGCTGGTGGCTCATCACTTTACCTCATGTGTTCAAACATGGATTTGGGAATGAAACCAAACTTGAATTTTAACTATATTCCACTTGCAAGTACAAAACCAACGTAAGGTGTCAGTATCTTGGATTACTGACAAGTTAAGTGCTATTTGCAATGATAGGTAATAAAAGTACATTTCTTACACATTTTATGTACTAAAGCAACATTTTCATTACAAAGCTTGCATTGTACTATTTGTAGAAAAAATTTCAAACTGTGACATGTCTTAGTTCGGGGCTCAGTGTCAGATCTTTGAGTGATTTATTGGTGTGTAAATGGGTAATAAAAAGCTTGAGGACGGAGGGGACGTGCTAATTACCGGGCTGAGTGGCAAACTAACTTCTATCACCAGTAATAGCTAAAAACTGTTATTTCTTTTTAATGTATGTGTTCAAACACTAACATAGGTTGTGTATTGAAAAGGACTTTAGCAACCAAGCTACTGACAGTTTACCACTACAGCTACTGCTGTGGTTTACGTGTGCAGCCGTCATATTGCAGTTTGATTTTGGGACTGATGAGAAACCAAAAAATTGTACTTAAAGGGACTTCCTGTCCAGTTTTTTACCTTGAAAGACAAAAAACAAAAAGTAAGTTCTAAGTAGAAATTAAATCCATGCCCAGCAACACAAGAAATGGGAAAAATGACAAGTCATGCCATGTTTCCAGTTTAACATACCTGCCTGAATGTTAGTGTAATGAAACCTCTGCATTTAGTGAGGTAGTACTTGCAGAAAAGGCTTGAGAATAACTGCCTTGAAGGGCACCCGCTCTGTAGGATTATCTGAATGATTTTCCTTGATTAGAGTATTTTTCTCATAATGTCAAAAAAAAAAAAAAAAAAAAAAAGGCTCTTTGAGTTTTCCAACTGTGGCAAGTCTTAGTGCGTGGCTCAGTGTCAGATTTTCTGAGTGATTTATGAGCATGCAAACGAGCCTGTCTGCTGAATTGAAGGAGAAGTGCTGCCTTTGCCTAGTGGGCCCTGGAGCAAACACTAGAGACTGCGTGGGTTTTGAGTCAGTCCCGAACTGCTGACACAGGCACTGAGCTGGCGGGGATTCACAGAGCAAGATGGGGAAGATGGCCTTCGCAGGTCTTCACACTGACTGATGAGATCAAGACGAAAGTAGGCCAAGCCAGACAAGTGTCAGGCAAACAGACAGCCAGAGACAGAGTGAGAGAGACAAACACCCTCCTATCACACATAGAGCCTGGAGAGTGGAAAGTGGCGGCACACAGCCGGGTTGTTTTGGGTCTGAGTTCAATATGTCCAAATCTGTTTGTCTATAGAGTAATGAGGCTGCTGGATCTCTGAGCATGTTAGCCCAGGGGAGTCTGGGTAGCAAAGAAAGGCCAAGTCGAGGCTCTTTAAATTCACTGGAGTGGAACAGAGTTTTACTTTGTTCTATTAGATATCCTGATGACACTTTGATCAATGCGCCTACACCTGCCTGCAGCGTCCCTTTATGTTGCTCGAATAGTGATGATCCGCTATTATGCTGGTGTCAAACACGGGTCATTATTCACACAGCGTCCCTCAGCTGGTCCAGGCACTAAAATATTTGACTATCAACACATTATATGACCTCATTTACGAAGCAGTCTTCCAGGTGTCTGTAATGATGTAGTGGTCATAACACATTCAAGGTTCATAGTTCACAATGTTTGCCATAAGGACAGACTGCCCTCTGTTGGTCAAGACCAGTATTGCATTCTTAAAAAACCCCCAAAAAAACAGGTAAATAAAGTCATCCTTTTATGATCCTTTGTTTTGTTTATTCACTCTGCATGTAAAAAGATAAAGTACTATATCCTTTTAGAACAGTATTTCTAAATTTACAAAGTTTGACATCAACCGTAGCTCTTGGACACAAACAAGTAAACAGATTCATAACAATTTGAAAACATGTGTCAATAAAATCAAATAATTTGAGGTAGGACTTCCCATAAACTGTACAAGACAAGCTACAAATGTTGTTGCACTTAAATGTACATAATTTATTTTATTTATTTATTTTTGCATTCTTTGGAGACTTATGCAATACCATAAAATGGATTACATGACAAGCAAAGTGTGTCAAGTATATTACATGTTAACAAGGCTTAGTCTTTTACACAAATATGTCGAGAGAAGAACCAGGGAAGCAGCCAAGAGTGATCATAAACTCAAGTGGGAGAAACTTTTAACTTCCTAAATTTTAGTCAGCTACTCAAATCTCCACAAATACAATCTTTCTGGCTGAGGGACGAAAAGAAAAGCTGGCTATAAGAAATCCTGCTTAGAGTGTGGGAAAAAAGGCATTTAGGAGGCAGCAAGAATGTGGAAATTGATGACCCAGACATAAACAGACAAGTCAAAGCCCAGACATAAATCCAGATTGGGAGGATTTAAAATTGATGTTCACATAAAATCTCTGTCCAGTCTGACTCAGCTCGAACTATTTTGCAAGTAACAGTTAAAAATGTCCATATCTAGATTTCAAAAGTCAATTGACAAACAGCGAAAGACGAGCAAAGGATATCCTTACAAATTGTTGACAAGATGGGGATGAACATAAACACACATTTCAGACTTTTATTTGGAAAGAAAGGTTTAAGTGTCCTTGTCCTGCGCCCTTATCACATAAAATCCCAATTAGATGCTCTTGGGTTTGTGGCTGCAAAGTGACAAAATGAGAAACGGTTCGAGAGAGTGATGTAACTTCTGCGCGAGTGCATTATCAGTTTTGCTAATTTGTTGCATGAAACTGGAGGCTGCCAGATATGCGATGGAGGCAGATCATGAAATTAAAGGTCAACAGATGGAGCAGTTCACAGACACGGGGACTTGTTGTTGCTGATGAAAGTGCGGAGACAGACAGACTGACTGACGAGGGAGTGATGGGGGGTTATTCGAAGCGAAGGCAACACCCTTACATGACTTGCTTTCTAACTGAGCGGAGAGCACCTCCAGCTGGACGACTTAGAAGCTATTTGAGATGCGTGGAAATGGAGAGAGGGACTGTAACCTAGCTGTGGAATGCGTGAAAGGCTTACATACTTGGCAAAGGCCACGTGCGGCAAGGAGACATCAGGTTTGGCATAAAACGGACAGACAGGCTTATGGTGTCTCTCTTGATTCAGTCTGGGAAAAACTACAAGCTGGGAATAGCAGGGTGGCAGCAGTGTGTGGGTTGCTTGTGAACAGTCTTCACGCGTTGGACAGAAAGAGTGACATTTGAATGAGTAGAATGACGTCTGGAGATGTACCGCAATAAATATGGGGCTAGTATAAGCCGGGCGGTAAATTTCGTGGATCAGTAAAACACCCCCAAAAAAAGTGTGTCTTTTTGACCCTAAGAATTTAGGCAGAAACCACAAAGGCGCAGCGAGCCACGTTTGTCCCTCTCATATCAGATGTTCTCTCACACTCCCTCGGCTGTCATTTCACCCAAGCAAAAAAAAAAAAACGTCATTGTTTTCCTCCTCCTGCTCTTAACACAATCTAATCACAGCTTTATCGTCTCCAGGTGGCCCCAGTCTAGAGAGACAAAGAGACTTTTAACATAGCTAACCGTCTTTAACACGGCCTTGATCTGAAGCAGAGCAGATTACAAAATGACCCAAACATGCCTGCTTTCACTCACACGCTCTTAGCGAGCGCGTGGCATGGCATCCATTTCGTCCGCTGATCCAAGATAAGATGGAGATACCATCTTAGAAGAACCAGGGATGTCAATGTGTGATTACAGGAGAAAGCTGTGTTGTGTAGATCAGGATGGCCAGGTCACTGGATTTATCAGATGTCTTTCTTGCCCAAACAGACCCTACTTACAAAGCTTTTAAACATGGACTAGACAATGACAAGAGTGTGACACATTAGTTTTCTTTATGTTTGATAGTTCAGAAGGAAAACAGCTTTCAGCATGTTAAAGTCTTCAGGCTCTCCACTGAGCCTCTTTTGGATGGCATGGTAGCCACCAGTCTGTGCTGAACGGCGGAAACAGCCATCTGTTCAGCTCTATTTTCATCTCCCGCATGCCATCAGGAAAAGCCGCAGGCTGGAGGAACTTAAACCACTCCTAAAAAGTCCTAATTGTTCAACAGGTCAATTTTAAGCTTTACATAGCAGCACCACCAAATGGCAAGGCCCAGATTATTACGAAACCTGCACAGAGTGGGCAGAGCTGCTGATAAAAAGAAATTGAATGCGGCTGAAAAGCAATTATGGCTCTAGGAAAATAAGAGGAGATTATTACCGTCAAGGTTATTAAATGACCATAACCCAAAATGCCCTCATATGCACTTTAAGCGTGGATAAAAGGCTGGTTTTTATGAATTAAACTTTGCTGATGTGGCGCGCTCCTTGGGTTGAGAAAAGAGAAATTTGTGCGCTCCAGATTGAGGATGAAACAGAAGCTGGCGGGATTCATTTGAGATTACTCGGCGCAAACATAGTGTAATCCCCTTATCTGTGTACTTACCTGTCCCTGACAGTGATCCAAGCCTACCTCTATGAGCCTCATTGGCCTGACATTCTGGCACGGGCAAATCCCTGTCTAATGTGTCAGCTCAGGCAGCTTTAACACCTGGCACAGCAACGCTTATCTGCAAAGCACCCAAAAGCACCTACATTATACCACAGAAGCTTCACAACAAGTGAATAGGTTTCTAATATCCACAGAGTGAAATTACTGCTTGTGTTGAACACGCTGCGTGTAAAAAGCTCAGTCCGTTACCAAGGGCTTAAGACCGGATTTCAGTACATGTAGAGAATGACACCTGCAGCCGCAGTCAGCATGTGAATGCGAATCATTCGCATGAGTGTCATATTGATTTGGATCCTTTGGTCATTTGAACTGTAGGTGTTGCGATATACATACGATACGTGTGGGGGGGAAAGTCCTTTTTTTATTGCATAATTTGTCCACTTCACACAGATTCAAAATTATAAATACAGGTTCAAACGTACCAACACCTAGATAAACATTTCTTAAATTAGAGAGAAACTGGACACTGTTTGTAGCTAGTTAGGAGAAGGCTGTTGTGTTAGTTGGTTTTCTAACACTAGTATTGACGTATTTTAGGATTTTTGTATTGTTTGAACACCCAATATTGTTTAAATTTCTACTGTCCGGTTGTTTACTTGAGGTGAAGTTATCATTAGTGTGAATGCTGTAGGTACTCACACAGGGATTTCAATCATCTTCAACAGTTTTTCTGTATGCATTTTGCCTATTTCTTACATTTCTGCAGGTTGCATGCAATTGACTTCAACTTATTCTGCGATCAGTTTTCACCATAAACATTCAGCTTACAGCATCGGCACTGCATTTTCACAGGAAATGCAATTCTGTCTAGTTCCAACCCTGTTGTGCAGTGCAGCAGGGCCAGCGGTAGCTAATCAGACCGTCACCATGATGGTGTCGCTACCATGCTTGACAGTTGCTGCAGTTTTCTTAGCTTTGAAAGTCATTGAATCCTTTTCACAACAATATGGAAAAACTGCTTGATCTTTATCTTGCTTCACCAATATAAAGCCTTTATACTGTACACAATCTTTGGTATGCAGGAGATTGTGTAAAAAAAGCTTGTGGTAAAAGTGTCATTTGCCAAGAAACATTGATCTAAATATTAGTGCACAGGGGACATATTTCTTTGAACATGAGTGTGCAATTATTGTTTTTATGGATTAGGCACTTTGAATATAAATTAATAAAAAGATATGTTTGGATTAATAAAAATGCTAGTTAGTAGGAAAGGGATTACTAAACAGAAGTGTCGAGCATTACAACAGGTTGATAAAATGGGATACAAAAGCAGTTTTGTTGTAGTGAACATTAAAAGAAGCTGTCTCAATCCAAAGTCTGACTTCTAAATTTAAATGCTTTTCTTACAATTGTAAAGATTTGTCTGTCTGCTTCTAGATTTAACACTGTGGAAACAAATGTGCACAGATTATACTAAGTGACATGTTAGGTAAACACACAGACAAATAAGCAAAAACAAAACAAAAGAACAATTAAAAATGCATGGGAAAATATGTAATACTTTATCTCTGGTTCTTCTAGGGAGAGGTCAACAGGTCTGCATCACTGAAGGGCCTGTAAAAGTGTAATTTAAAAATCACATGAAGACAGTAACTGGACGTATCTATAATGTTGTTGGATTAAAAAGTTTAAGGGAATGACGTTACGTCATTTTTAAATTTTAGTTATTTATTATTTTATTGCTTTTTTATGACATTTTCGAGCATATTGAGGAGCTAGGCCGGCTTTATTCTCATTCCAGTCTGCCATCTGGTGTCGATGCACCAACACTGCATTTTGGAAGCAGTTTTTAAGTGAACCTGATCAGCTTTGCTCTTGTCTACGCTGCCATCTGGTGGTCATGCCATAACATTGCGTTTTTGAGAACATTGATTTGTGAGAATTTGTGTGCGGAGAAAATTTCAAAGCTATTGGATTATAAACACAACGCTTAGCTCTCTTGTCAAGCTGAGTGCGAGTCAATTGGTGTTTTGATGGTGAGATGAAAAAATATCGTATCAGTTAAACACTTACGTTATATACGTTTGGACCCAGAATGCACCGCGCCAAAATCCACAGTTTTAAAATACGCTTATTCGTAAAACAAAAGAAATGCGGTTAATTTTTATCCGCCGGACCTTAAAATGGTCCATGTTTTGCAGTAAGGAGGCAAATACGAGAGTAGTTTGAACTGGAACAAAACCGTGAGTTAAACTGGTATGTAGCAACTTGACTACCCCTCCGCTCACCTCGGTACGTCAGCTTTGCGCAGTGGCAGTATCGTAGCCTATGAGGTTTATCCGAGGCGCGATTATTGCTAGTTGAAAACTTTACCCAATACCCCGCCTTGACGACTTGAAATATAGTCGGCAATGGCAATTTTTGACGGTCTCTACGGAGACTGAATTTGATGTCTTAAATAAAAATTTTCATTAATATCATGTAAATTTGGAAGGTCTGCAAGTTATTGCAGTGTGTTGCATTTCAGAATCTATAATCGTTTACCAATCAGTTCACATTAAGCTCTGTCCCGTACATATTTTCTTTAAACTTCACAAAATAAAGATCTAAAGTGTTTTAATGCCCATGGTGTTGGGGAAAATATTTACATTTTAAATGTTTTTAGAAAATGTGATTAAGTCTAAAACAAGGCAGGTGACAACAAATAACCTCTTATTTATTGTTTTGGGTTTATAACCTAAAGGCACAATAGTGCATGCGCTAAATTTTACATTTATTTATCTCTGTAATGTGCAGATAAATGGACCTTAAATGTCACTCCTTATTTGTTCCATTTGTATGGCTTGTAACATTTGATCATTTTTGGCATTAATGTCTGTTTTATACTTAACCAAATCTCATTATTTCTCAAGGTGATGACTGTGATGTTTTGAATTGCATTTCTCAATCATCAAAGTCTTAGTGAAAGATGAAGCAACGTTTACAACCATGAATTAACATGGTAGGGAGTGAATAGAGTTCCCATCCCTGAGGTCAGGCTGTCAGCTTTGCGCAGTGGCAGTATCGTAGCCTATGAGGTTTAACCGAGGCGCGATTATTGCTAGTTGAAAACTTTACCCAATACCCCGCCTTGACGACTTGAAATATAGTCGGCAGTGGCAATTTTTGACGGTCTCTACGGAGGCTGATTTACTTGTGAAAATAATTATATATATTATTTGATGTATCTGATCAACCTTCAAGCAATCAGGAAGTAGATGTCGGCTACATGTATTTGTGAAGGCAGTCAGGATGTCTATGAACTCATTTCTTGAATTCCACATTTGAAAACCAAATGATCTTTAAATCAGTTCACATTGTATCTTTTCAGACATTCTTCAATAGTTAGATGACCTATAAATATTTTTGTTTAAACTCTTGACAATTCAAGGTGTTTTAAAATTCCAGGTATTGGTAAAATAACAAAACAAAAAAGCAATGTTTCAAAACACAGACAATTATAAGATGTTAAAATGAGAAATTAATAAGGTGGAACACAAGTTTTGATTTAATTCGTAAAAGCAAACAGTTTTGCTAAAATTCAGATTTAGGCATTCCCATTTTGTAAACTTTTCAAAATAAAGCAAGAGTGAGTCAAAAAGACAAAAAATGTAGAAATATACGATCACCCTGAAAAAATTGCATTCTGTTAGTTATTTTTTTAATCTGGCAAACCTGCAAAATATATATTTTTGTTTTAAATCTACAATAATATATGAAAAGCTAAATTATGTGACTGCTGTCATGTTTAGTTTCAGGTAAACATGAAAACAGAACGTAATTTATGCAAACACAAAAATACTAAAATGTTTGTGGCCCCTGGAGTTGTTTCATTTTTGGACTGCAAAAGAAGGTTTGGACATTATACTGAGAGTTGTGCAAAACTTTCAGGGTACAGCAAACCTATCTATGCAAACCTACCTGGATAATACATTAAATTGATCAAGTGATATTAGCAGCCATTTTGGATGCCACGTAAGATTTTCACCAACTGAAGATGTAGCTTTTTTTAACCATTGTGGGGGAAAAAATAGACAAGTTGCCTAATGCTTTGGCCTTCATCAAAATTGTCTGGAAAAATTTGAGGAATTTTTGGATTTTATAAAGTGAACAGGGAATTTGATTAGTTTGGCTGCTGTCAGATTATTTTTTTTAGGTCTAAATTGGATTTCTCAATTTTAAGCAAACATTGTTTTTAGTCACTCTGACACCACTCCCCTCATCTTAAGAAGAAAGTTAGACAAAAAATGCCTGTGGCTGCACAGCATTTAGTATTTTCTGTAAATTTTATTAAATTTACAGAAAACACATCCCGCTATGTTTTATTATGTGTTTTCTTGTAATTGATGCCTAATACTGTCAAGTTATTTTTAGATGTGATTATGATGTTATTATTGTTTCTTTTTCAGAGATGCTAAGTAACAATGAAGCAACGTTTTCAACCATGAATTAACATGGTAGGGAGTGAATAGAGTTCCCATCCCTGAGGTCAGGCTGTCAGCTTTGCGCAGTGGCAGTATCGTAGCCTATGAGGTTTANCCTATGAGGTTTATCCGAGGCGCGATTATTGCTAGTTGAAAACTTTACCCAATACCCCGCCTTGACGACTTGAAATACAGTCGGCAATGGCAATTTTTGATGGTCTCTACAGAGACTGATTTACTTGTAAAAGTTATTACATATGGCACTTGCACATGGTCAGACATATGTCTTACAAACTCACAAAGTACAGTAACTTTAGCTATGTGTGTTCATGAAAGCAGACAGAATGTGTCTAAAAAAGTTTAGCAATTATTGTATTTTACTGTGAAAATGTTTGAATCACATTTGAAATGTTATGTTTTACTTTTAATCATTTCCCATTCCATCATTAACCCTCTCCAGGCAGATGTTGCAGATTTGCTTGATGATTTGTTTGATCATTTTTGACTATTTTGAAAAAAAGTCTGAATTGTATATTACTACCCCATATGATCATTTTCTCCAAATATCAGATTTTTCCTGCAACTAGAACTTAATTTGAGCCTGAGAGGGTTAAAAGAGAAATATTACAGCATTGGTTTAACTTCTTTTATACTGTGATTTTTTTTTTATCAGAGAAAACTTATTTTTCTTATTATTGCTAGTATATCATCAGCATGTCGGTGTTGATTCTCATATCCGTTTTCTGTGGGTTCAAGTGGTCTTAGAAAATACATTTTCTAATGTCTCCAAACTTCCATATTTAAATATGTGACATTTACAAACGTTGGAAAAATCATCAAGGCAGCAGCAGAACTAAGATTTTAGCGTTTGCAGACCAGATCAGTAACTTACTCTAAAAAGCTAGATGTATATTTGTAGTTCGTCTGTTTCAGCTTTATGAGTTTTGAAGATTCAGAAAACAAACGTCCCAACTTTGCTTTCCAAAGTGAGAAAACTAAAGAGAAAAATCTAAAACTAAGCAGTGAGTCATGTATCAGTATCGATAACGCTGTCTTTGGTTGATATTTGTGTTTAACGATATGTTCCCACAACTAATTCAAGTCAAATCAAAATCAAATCAAATTTGATTTGTGTAGGACATTTCAACATCAAGGCAGTTCAACATGCTTTATGTCATAAAAACACAAAAATCAACTCTTGAAACGTTACTTTTTTACATTTTCATCAAAATGTTGGCTAGTGTTTCATTAAATATGGCACAAAATCAACTCTAACAAGGTTTAGTCTAGATTTAAAGGAACTCAGCGTTTCAGCTGTTTTACAATTTTCTGGAAGTTTGTTCCAGCTTTGTGGTGAATAGAAGCTGAATGTTGCTTCTCCGTGTTTGGTTCTGGTTCTGTGAATGCAGAGTGGTTTATTAGCAAATAGATTTTTATTTTTTTCCCCCTTGCTACTGTTAAAAGCAGATAGATTTTTGCAAGTTTTAATACCTGAAACCGGAATAAACACATATTGTGATGCACTGTGCTTTCTAGAACACACGGGGGCGCTCGAGATCCACGGTAAAGGAGAAGAGACGCGCAGAGGAACGTCGAGTTAATCGTCACTTGAAATTCAGTTTCTTTGTAAGTGTTCTAAAACCTAAAACAATATTAACGTTGCCGTGTTTTAGCCTCTTACAGAGACATAATTGCTTTGCTATTTAATTAGAAAGAGATTTGTTGTTGTCAATCGCCGTGTGGCGGATTTAATCAAGGCCTAGCAGCTGAACTCAAAAGACTCTTGTCTCACCCCGATAAGGCTCTGGTAACGTTAATGCTTTTGTAAACAGTCTTAATTTCCTCTTTATTTTCACTCTTTGCTGTTTATGAAAGTGAAAATGAGGAATTTAATGTCACGGTATGAAACCAGTTTGCCTTGCTAAACACACACACACACCTATACATATATACATATACATATATACACATATATACATATACATATATACATATACATATATACACATATATACATACATATATACATATATATATATATATATATGTATGTGTGTGTGTGTTTTTTTATATATATATATTTATATATATATATTTTTTTTTTTATATATNATATATATATATATTTTTGTGTTTATATATATATATATATATATATATATATATATATATATATATATATATATATAGGTGTGTGTGCTATCTTCCAGTTTCCCAGTAGTGGTCTTTTCACGTTCTACTTTGCTAAATGTTTGCACTCTACTCATAATGAGTCATTGTTTCAGATGTTGGAGTGCGGTTATAGGTTATAGTTGCTGTTACTCCCCAACTTCAGCACTCAGACTGTGAAAAAGAAATGATTGGAGCAACTGGTCATCTTCATCCAAAGTCAAATAAAGCTTTGATGAAGAGAGATTTAGATTTCCCTAAATTACTCCGAAAGACTTTTGCGTTGAATCTTGTGGCAATCTGGGAAGCATTTCCTTTGGCTTGTCCTCTGTCATGTAGACCCACAGAGCAGTGATCAGTGAATCTTTTAAGTGTTATATTTTCTGTGTGTGGCCCTCTTGACCCGGTTATGACCCGGAGGTCGCTCCACGTCAGGATGTAATTGCGGTTTCGGTAACATGAGGTGAAAACAGACGGCTCTTTTATCGGGTCAGTGTCTGATCTTTTTGCTGAGAATTCCTCTGCCGTCCAGAGCGATATGAAAGATACGGCTCTCCTCTGCGTAAACAGGAGCCTAATAAATGCCAAAACATAAACAAATACACAGCACAAGACGACAGGACTAGTTCCTAGGTAACCATGTGACAGTGCTCAGGATTGCTATGGAAACCAGTGTATCCTCCCCTCCAACCCCAACTCTCTTTCTAAATCTCTGTGTCTCTCTCTTCCTCTCTAATGTCTGTTTGGAAACATGTGATAAGCTATTGCCTTTAATGTGTCTTAGCTTTAGCATTTCACTATTGATTACTCTTAAAGTTTATTTTTCTAAGACGTAAAATCATTTCCACAAAGCTTAGAGGCAGCAGTACTCACTGAGGAATTCACAAATGAAAACCTGCTTTTCATTACAAAGAATAATAACTTATCATAACGTTGAACTCCGTGACAAAACTGAAACTTTATTACAGGAAACAAAACTATTTAGATTATTATTTTTTCTTCAGATGTCTGTTCAGTAAGCTAATCTACAGTCTGCTTTTAAAGCTGGTGTTGTATTGTTTGTTTGTTTTTGTCGCAGTGGGTGTTGCATTTCCATTTTCTAAATGAAAAACCACACTTGTCTTCAAAGACTAAAAAGATCACAGCCGATTCTATTTAAAACGCAGGTGCGCATCCTAAAAGGGATGCTTTGATTTGTGGCCAATCACGGACCCCATTGTTGCTTCACCTTTTGTAGCAGGTCGTCTCATTTTTGTTCTCTCTGCTGTTTCTTTTGTGGGGGCGGGAGGTATTTTAGAGAGACGGCTAATGCTTTTAGAGATCACATGAGTGAACAGAAATCTCAAAAGTTATTTAACAAACCCAATTAAAGTTGTTGCAGTCCACCAAAGCTATCTGCCTTTTTAATCTCTGCATGGTGTACAAGGGATTGCCCCCAATTAGTTGCCTTCTGTGACACCATGACATGGAAAGCAACTATCCTGATTGTATTTCAGCCTCAATTACTCTGTAAACCTTACAGGGAAGCCAAGGAAAACTGGTCTCTTCCACTCTTTGTCACTTTTTTGGAATGGTTTGTTTTCCTTTTTAAGTTGTCTATAAAGTGTGGTGTTTGGTTTTTGGGGTGCAGGTGCTCCAGTTGTATTACATTTGGCACAAAAGACCTGGCTGTCTTATTGGGGAAAGCAATGTAGTGTAACCTTCCAGTTCCCTGCAAAGGCTTTTGTTTTAAACTCTTCAGCAAAATTTATTTGCATTAGGAGGGGGGAAAAAACAACATACTCCAGACTATCAAGAAAATAAGCTAACTGGGCTTGGCATCAATGCTAAACAGATGGCTAAATATCAAGCTATAACCTGTAAACATTCTGGACTGAACTTCAATGTGTTTTCACTTTTGGCTTATTTTTATATACGGGATGTATCTTAATTGTTATTTTGCTGAGTGGTGACAGATGAGGTACGTGTTTGACACGTCTGTCAATGAAATGAACACTCCGTTTCTTTTGTCTTATTAAGTCCCCAAAAAATTCAAGTTGCCTACTCTTCCAGTGATTCACTGTCTGCGCGGCAGACAATGGTATACGATCAAGAACTAAACTGTTATTTTTATTTCCTTACAGCCACATTTGTTCCTATGGTCTACAGCGACAGTGCTCAGTGTGAAGCATTTTCCACGATTAGACACTCTTTTGTTGAAATTATTTTCTTTGCAACACATAATTTCAGAAAATAAAAAGAATAAAATTACTTTGGAAAAAACAAAAATGGATTTTATTAAGGAACATTCTTTTAGCATGGATGGCCACGTTTTTTTAAATGAATGCTAACATACACTCTGAACGACAACATCAACCTGTGACTTTCGTAAACCATTAGATTGTGTTGTGTTTGTTTGAACGGTTGATTTTAAGTGTAAAGTAGCTGAAATGTACAAAGTCTGTCTACAAAGTTTGCAAAGTGCATCATGATTCAAGACACTGATTTAGCTTGTTGGTCTAGTAAAGATCGATTATATCTGTGGGAAATGCTGTTTCAATCAGAAATGCATTGATCTACTTGTGTTGCGCTCATACGGTTGGCTAATGTGGCTTAGCAGTAAAGTCTACTGACTTTTCTTTAACATCATCCCTAATGATTGACATCGTTCTCAGATCTTCTCCTTAGTATTCTGTCTCTCTCCATGCCACGTAGCAACAGACCTGCATGTCGTCCAATGGGTTATACAAAGCATTCAAAATAAGCGTTTTTGTAACTTAGTTAGTGAGTAAATATCTCATTAGTGTCATGCAGAAGACGCGCGCCGTCTCAAAAAGACAACCCATGTGAGTCATTTCATATTTATGTTCAGAAATATCAAAACCCAACATCATTATGATGAGACAATCTGTTGGTAAGAGTCATTGTTTATGCGAACAAACTGAAATCGGTGAGAAAAACAACTCGCATGCAGAGCCATCCTCTAGACTCTAATAAAATCTTGTGACTGATCAAAGCAAAAGCAGTGCTAATATCTAATGCACAGCCCAGCATTAGATAAAAAGTCTGGTAGCTTCGCCTGATGCTGTTGCTGATTATGCTGCTGCAAATTGTTACAAATGAGTCAGGGATTCCTAGAAGAAACCTGCAACATAAACAGCATCGCCTCCGAGGGAGAATCCATGCAGAGTCATCTCCTTCAGTTAAGCATAAATGTTAAGGGAAATAAAGCATCAGTAGATCTATAGTTGGCTGTGGTCCTTTGATCAAGAAGACTGTGAATTGAAGATTACTGACTGCGTGTTTGTGCTGACTCTTGAGGAAAATAAAATTGCCTGTACTGGGCAATAAAGGTCAGTCAGTCTAATCTTGAATCATTCAGACCCCTTAGGAATAAAAGTGCTTTGAAATAATCCTTGTCATTCTTTCTTCTAAGTGAATCTATCTTGTGAACCTACTTTGTTTTAATGAACATTATGTTTTTCTACTGTAAGCTAAACCCCGAGGGACAATGACTCCCTATATTTAAATACAGAAGACGTATGTTGTGAGTCTGATTGACGGAGCAATCTTTAATCGTGTTACTGAACGAAGGACAAATCCATCCAGTTCTTTAATCTTATTTATTCTACAAGAGCAGAAGGTCAAGTGATCTCTAATAGAAAGTAGATGTTGTCCTCCATTTTGCAACGTCAAATTAAATGCGCTGTCTTCTCTTTTCGTATGACTCTTTCTCTGAGCGTATGTGATGCATTTTAGAATGAACAAATGTTTGATGTCGTTTAATGCAATCTGAGGGTGCAGCATATTTTGAAGGCCCTTACATTGATGCTTAAAAATACTCTTGCACAACAAACTCTAAGCTAAGCTAAGCTCCGTTGTACTCTCGGTGCAGTCTCAGATGTGCCAACATGTTTTTCTGCCAAACATCTTTTGTCAGCAAGAAACCACTAATTGGCTTTTCAGTGCAACAAATTAGTTAATGAAGTGGTGGCAGTGATGACAAAAAGGAAACCAAAATTTGGTCTACTACAGTTTCTTCAAATTTTTTTTTAACCTTCATTTCTCCAAAGGAATAATTAATAGGAACCAACTGAAAACAAAGACCGCCTGCTAGCTGCAATCAAAGACAAGCTTAGTGTGATCCTTTTGAAAAACAAACACTGCAGACTTATTTTGGCTTTTATTTTGCAGACTTTTTGTTCCGTGTGCTCTGAAAAATGTGCTAACCTCTTTTTGAGGAGCAGATTATGTCTGCTTGTGTGGATGTTAACGATGCGTTGAAGCTACAATACACGCGGTCTCGTTTTAGAGCAAATGTTTGTCTTTTTTTTTATTGCTGGGCTTCGTGCGTTGGAACCACACAGACTTGCGGTCTGTGAATTTAGTCAATGGAGACGATGCACCGTGAGGTTCTGCATGCTTACTCACAATTCCTCTGCAAAATTTTACAGAGGTCTTACCTGAACAATCCCGCTGACGTTTCTAAGCTCCAGAATAATTGGATCTTCTCCGCATTGGCAACTTTTAACATGCTAAATGTTAATATATGTAGAGAGCAGACCCCGAGGTCTGAATAACTTTTAATAAACCATGTTGCTGTGTTTTGACTAAACTGCTCATAAACCTAGTAATTACTGCAGATAGACTTTTCTTGCATTTTTCCCCTGTTGTTCCTGTAATCCCAGACTGTGCTGAAATTAATTATGCAAAGAAAGATTTATCATAAAATTAAAAACATTACAGACCGCCCTGAGCATCCTCCTCATTTAACTGTAATGCAACAGTGTCTTCAGTCAGAGGCTTCTTCAGATGTACTGTAATACTGACTGCTATATGAAGTTTTTTTCTCCCCACAGCCTCCAGCATCTACAACACTCTGCAGAAAATTGTATATTCTGGTTTACAGCAAACATTTAATTTCCCTTTGGGATTAATTAAGTATTTCTGAATTGAATAATTTCATAAATTATTGTCAAAGTTGTTTATTTAACTGAAGTTTCGGCAGAAGTCACACAATGTCTATGTACTTTAGTTTTTTTAGCATCCAGTTTTCCTGCTTTTCAATGACAATAAGTTGTCATAACAGGAAGAAGTGTTGAGTCATTAAGGGTGATTCGCAGTTAAAAACTAGACCAGTCTGTATGTACATCGGTTAAAGAAACACAGTAAATCCGTTTAAAACTATAAAAACATTAAAGCATAAGAACAGTTAAAAAACAGACTCAGATTCTAAATTTTAAGGAGAGTCAAACTGCGTCTTTAAGAGTTTTTTTTAAAAGGTTTACAATTCTGAACAGATCAAATGTGAAAAGGCAGATTGTTCCAGATACACAATCACCTCTGCTTAAATACGCTTCAATGTCTACCTAAAAGGTTCAAGCCTTTCTCGTTCCTTCTGCTTTTAATTGGATTTCGTTGACAGGAGTTTTGCCTGCAACAAGTACTACTAGACAGACACTTTAATCCTAAGTAAAGTACACAGAAGTTTTATTTAATAGGGAATTACAGTGTGACCAAACGATGACCCTCCACCCTCACTTTTCACTAATAGTGCAACTCCATGTAATCCTCTGAAAAACGTAGTGCAAATTTTTCAGTACAATGTATTAAGTTCAGTTTGGATATGTGTTATACAGAGAGAGAGAGAGAGAGAGAGAAAGAGAGAGAGAGAAAGAGAAAGAGAGAGAGAGAGAGAGAGAGAGAGAAAGGACTCAGCGTGTCTGAACTTTTCCAAAGTCATTTCATGCAACTTCTTCTGCCAGGAGACAAAATCCTCTGAAAGTATGTCTTCCACAGATTTAGACCTTCTGAGGTATTCTGACCCTCTTAAATGAGACTGAAATTTAGAAAGAGCATTTACTGAAAGCAGTGAGCTATGTCCCGTAATCCCTCAGAAAATGGTTGATTTAAAATCCTTTATCTTTCTTTTTTTCTTTCTCCAGAAGAACAGCTCGACTCTGGTCACAGCAGTCAGCCTGTGGAAGTGGGTACACTCTCAGCTCACACACAAATAAGTGAAATACAGAGAATCATTTCTTACAAATACTAATATGTTATTAAATATCAGTCTAGGCTATTGCGCTACTTAATATGAGCTAAAATGGTCACCTAGAGAGACGTTATCCCAACCCATGTTGAATTGTCCTTACTGGAAGTTACTGAATACTGCTGCTGCTTTAAAAATGGGAATATATGGGAATGTTATGTAATATATAAGTGCTTAGAGTGGCTGCTAATACTGGAAAAGCCCTATATATGCTTCTAAATATGCATTACATATTACACGGTCTGCTGGTTTTCTTCATAAACCGCTCAACTCTGTCGGGAGATTATTACTTTTTTAAAGAACGTAACTTGAACACTGTTTTAAATCAGAAAGAACTGAAATAAAACAAGAGTTCAGCCCCGGTTAACGAACACCACGGTTGTCGTTTTCATTTCCTTTGGCTGTTCCCTGCGTGTCTTGACCAGTGGCTCTGCTCGACACCATTATCTGTGTGCAGTCGTTTGCTTTCAGCTGCATGCTTTCCTGGCCGCAAAACACAACCGCTGTTCCACAAAGACGCAGGCATGTGAAACGGAAGGAGATGGTAGAGGTAATAGAGTCGAGACTGTTAAAACTGCGCTGAGCAAAGAAGGATTCGCTCCAGATTTAAAACGGTTTAGTCAGAATTGTTTCCTAATTTTGCCTAATTTGATATTGTTAAATAAAGTTTGTGCTGAAATCAGCAGCGTGTAGGCGGCTGAAAGCATTATGGCACGTTCAGGTTTCATTTGTCTTTCTGTTTTCATCATTGCTTTTTATGGTCGATCCACATTTGAGTTTATTTATTTCTATTTATTTTTTATCATTCATTTATCTTGATTATGTTCTCTCACATTTTAGTTGGTTCCTCTGTGTTCCTTCTCTGTTTATGTGTCGCCTTCCCTCAGCCTGCCCCGCTGCTTCTCAACGCAGCTGTTGCCCATCACCTCGTTGTGCTCTGCCTGCGCTCTTCCTCAGCTGTTCTCGCTCGTCTTCCTCAGTATATATGTAACGTTTTGGTCTTGGCTCCTTCCATGACTGCTAATGGTATCTCCTTTACTTGCCCGTTCCCTGTTCTTCGCTCCACGTCCGGCTGTTTTCTCTGATTTGTTGCCTTTTTATGTAAGTTTTGAGTTATTCTCATTTAAGAACACTGTGTTCTTTACATGCTCCCTCCAGTTTTGCCTGCGCTTGGGTCGCACGAAAATGTTTCACCTTTTACGTCACACTGTCTTTTGAAAAAGAAGGGGAACTTCTCTCAAAATACACTCGTCTTTTATTGCAGCGGAGAGTTGCCAAAGTGTATGAAACAAGCTCACAGGATTGGTTGATTTAAAAAAATTTAAAAAAAACCATTTTTAAGGCTTCAAAGCTGCTGTGCGTTTCATTTGTTAATCAAAAATGTAGTTTTCCATAAAAATCAAATTTTTTTCACACTTTACAATGAAGCTAACAGTGAACAGCAAATTTTTATGTTTCGCTGCTCCACCTTTATGCGCTGTTTGCTCTGAAACTGCTCTGACGGCGAGTTTGGGTTTTGGACGCAGTTAAAATATCTAGAGTCACTTATTTTATGTTGCACATTTTTGTTTAATCATAATTATTTTGTGGAAGCAGATTTTACTTTGACATTAAAGGGTTTTGTCTGTCAAAGAGGCCAAACTATGTTGATCATGCTTGATTTGTACAAACAACAAAAAGGGAAATCATCCAAGTGGGTGAATACGTTTTATAGACACTATATATAATGTTACACAAAGACACTAGAATACAACAGAAGCAATTTTATGACAAAAAAAGTCAAATTTTGAACAAAATATAAACCCCTTCGAGTAAAAGTGACCATCTCTTGCCCTCATAAAATTATTTGAAAATAGCCATCCTTTTAAATCTTCTGATAGATCTGCCAGTGAAGAAGCCCTGCTGACTGACTCAGCATCCCACCGTCTTTTGTTAAAGAAAGAGTCACTCTTATTGATGTCAACTTTATCTGAGGGGGGTAGCGGAGCGGTCAATGAAACTACTTGGCTTTGACATTTGTTTTCCAAAGCTCCTCTGTGTCGACATCAGCAAGTCAGCTCTATCAAAAGGTGGATCTATCGAGTGAGGGGGAATGTCGATGAAGAAGGCATAATGCAGGAACAGGGTCTTAGCCAGCCCTGGTATTGGTTTCTACTGCAAACCTTTTTCCTTGCTCTTGTGCATGTGTCAATTATTTCCCAGAGAGCGGGCTGATCTGTGTCTGGCTCCAGGTCTGTCTGGTAGGTCACGTTCGCCCACACAGAAAACCCGGGAGGTATAAAAGCATTAGTTCAAGATCGTCATCCGTAGCAAATCTCCTGCCAGACTCGGTCTTGTTCCGCAGACCAAATGCATGAATGATATTATTTTGAGTGCAGAACCCCTGCGTTGAAAAAGAAATTCAGACGTGTTGCTGTTTTGATTAAGCCAGTTGTCTCATCTGTTGGTTGTTATAAATATCAAATTGCTTTTAAATTCACGTGTTGTGAAAATGACCAAAACAAGGTGGTTTAAACCAAGTTAGGGAGTTTAGGAGGGGAAAGTTGGTAGCAATCAGACCGTCTTCACAGCCTGGAACGCTTCTGCATCCAGGCCGATGACAGTAAAAAGTGGGAAAAATAAATAAATAAAAATAATTACCTTGAGAAACCTTTTGAGAAATAACTTATCTCTCTTTCTTTCGCTCAGACTCACATGCAGAAATGTATTTTGACTTGGAGCAGTTAGAGATTTTTTTTATCAGTCTGAGGACTTTGTATTGACTTTCATTCTGTTTGGTCCCAAAAAGGCCTGTTGGTCCTCAGAAGATCAGTAGATGTTACACATGAGGTCCTATATAGATAAGGAAAGGCATTTTTATTCGTATTGCACATTTCAGCAACAGGGTGATTCAATTTAATTAAGTAAAAAGAAGATAAAGCAACAAACATTACATTCAAACATAAACGAGTATCCAGAACTATGACAATTTCTCAATAACTTAGGTGCAATGCCGTGTGGACATTTAATCTCATTGGTCAGTTTTCATATTTGTGCCATTTTTAATCAGATTTTCCACATTTATTTGAATGCTTATTTCTCTAAAGCAGCTAATGTATAAATTTTGGTCAATATTGCACAACCCTCCAACGAGCTTCAGTCTATTCTTGCAGCTCAAACACTGGCACTAATTAAGAAACTGGAGTTGTGTGTTTAATCCCCTCTAAACTAAAATGAAATCCATTAAATCAGTCTGTGTGAAAGAAGACAAGGTGTGAATAAATGTGTTTTTTGGGGTTTTGGGGGTTAATGTGAATTTACTAAAAAGATCTCAGTCAGTTCTTGGTATTACTGGGTCTGCTTTGACTACTGAAAAATATTTTGCCAGCAGTATTATATTAGTTGTTTTTAAAAAAAATATTGACCTTTCTTTATAGCCACAGAGAAAGTGTTTGTAACTAAAAACAGTGTTAAAACTTTGTCACAAAGTACAACGCATCGGTAACTTGGGGGCCAAGTTAATGTATAAAATATTCAGTTACTGTTAAAACTTATTTGTTTAATTAGTAATTTAATAAGTTTGTTGAGGTTTAGGTAGCATTATTATATTGCATGTAGGTAATTTCATAATGTTTTATTGTGAATAACTGCTTTATTTGAAGTTTGTGTGTTTAGGGATAAGGGTGTTAGAAAATGGATGGATTGATGTTTTATAGCTTAATTGGCCACTTTGCAATTTATTCAAATGAGGTGTGGCGCATTAACCCTCCTTTAAAGAAGGATTAACAAAATCACTTTGCGTTACAACCTTCTTTTGTTATTTCATTGTATTCCCTCTACGCGTCTTGTCGAGTGATCGACGTCTTTATGCGATGAAATGTAAACAATGGAGGGGGATGCGCATTTTGTTGGTGGAAAAAAAGGAACTATTTGGAGTTTCTGTCGCCAAGTTCGATTATTATAAGCGGTTTTGGGCTTTAAATAAAAAAAAAAAGTCGCTTGCAAGTTTAATGAGTCGTTGGTTGCGCCCTTTTGGGCTCGTTTTTGAACGTGAAGTTGCTCATTTGGGCCTGGAAATAAGCAGAGACTCATAATAAATCCCAGAATTTGTCTGTCATTAAGGTAGTTTTAGTCAGACTCTCCCTGTCCATCATTTCCCGGATGATCCGTCCCGCTGTGTCTTTGTTAATGTCAAGATAATATATTA